>OX421455.1:28001351-28008851 GCA_949126865.1 Montipora capitata | reverse complement strand
ATTATTTGAAAGAAAGCTTGTCGTGTATTTTGTGCTTCATTATTCAAGGAAAAGGTTCTTCATGGAAACGGTTTGATCCTGAAATTTAGTTTGTTGCAATATTGCGCACATTTGACACGATTTAGTTTCTTCTCTTCACGCACGTAATGAAATAGAAGGGGTTTTTGCCTCTAATAGCAAATATGTTGTTTGTTTCAAAAAATTGTTCGCTGGAAAAGGTGGCCTTTATGGCTTCATCATGTTTTATGATATGCGAGCTTAACTGGATAGTTTTGATGTTATTCAAGGAAATGGTTCTTCAGGAAACCTGAAGTACATGGTAATTTGACACGATGAGTTTTTTGTCTTCACGCACGCAATGAAATAGGAAGAGGTTTTCGCCTCTAAGAGCAAATATGTTGTTTGTTTCAATAAGTTTTTCGCTGGAAAAGGATTCTGTGGTATTTTCTGCCTTTGTGAATTATAATGTCATGTTGTGAATTGAATTTTCGAGCTTAAGGTTGAAATGTGATATGGGAGAATTTTTTACTGGGTTGCCGTATGGCAATCCCAGTCGGAAAATGGGTAGATCTCTCCGTTTTATTTATTTTATTTTTTTCCGTGTCGGTAAAAGTCTTGCCTGTCACTCCCCTGCTAAGTGGTGTCTTTGTGCATAGAGCCCTGCTGCGCGTATTTTCTTAGGATCGAGAGGGTAGTGGGAAATGCGTAGATTTCTCTGATGGACATATTATAACGATTAACTTAACCGGCAATGGCGTCGAAAGTCATGTAGCGCGAATGGCGTTTTAGTGGATCTTTGAACAAAATATACCCTTATGAATCTCAATAATGGCAAATCAATTGGATACTGAACAAGACAGGGGACAACATCGACAACAATCTGTCGCCCGTCGAGCCGTCTTCTACCAAGTGTGCTGTTATGTAGAACACTGAAGATTCGCAGGGCAGCGATAATAGTGAATTCAAAGACTAGACCAGGCGGATTGAATGGAATTTCAAGCGTTAAAATCGCTGAAAAGGTAAGATTGTTGTCGAAGCGATGCCGCAATTGCGTGTCTTCACCACATGTTCCTTTGATCTCACATTATTGTGTTTTACGTCAAAATATTCGCTTGTTTTCGCTTTCGCTCGAACATATTTACCTTTATTACCTGTCCAGTGAATAGTTTTATCCCCTGGGATGAATTTTCCGTCGAAAAATTGGTTATTTGGGCGGTCAGTGTAAAACGCAGACTGCAGACTGCAGACCGGGGGTAAAATGCAGACTGCGAGTAAAATAAATATTAGTAATAAAAAAAAGGAGTCATAAGGATAAAATAAAGATTGTTTGAAAGACAATCCTGTTTTACATCTGTCAACAACTCACATTATCATGACTGCAGGTCGCTGCACCTTTTGGGGATGCGATCGTACGCGTTGAAATCATCTGTGCTTTGTTTTTGCGCTTCCAGATGCATTGCAATGTTCCAAATTATTTGTCACACCGGTACATCGAGGGAAATCGATCAAAAAACCAACAATTACTACTTCGAATACCTGAATAATCTCGGTTGTCTTTTTTCGGTGCAACGAAATGCACAAAGAATTTCATGTATTCCGAGCAATTAGGACGCGGGGATTTCATTGGTTAAGCTATGCGTGATAACCCTAAGGAGAGGTTGTAATTGAAAATTACATCTTCCAGGTGCAAAACAAACGAACTTGTGAACTAAAGGATAAACATAACGTACACGAAAGCGAATGAAAGGATCCTAATAAGAAATTTTTACACCTCAGTCGTACTGGCTTTAGCCGACTGAATTGAAACGTTAAATGGTTGCAAAATCCACGTTATCTCTGTCTTTGTTAATTGGTATTGTAGCCATGCGTGTCAAAATAAATTGAGTTATTGGGTAATTACTCGATTACTTTGTTCAGTGCAGCAAAATGGACAGTTGAATTACGGGGTGGTGACGTCTTTGCCTAAAAGCAACTCACTTAACGAAACTATCCATTTTCCAACAACACCAAGGATTCAAACAGCTTAAATTCTTACAGAGTTCGATGAAAATCCGGATTTAAAACATGCGGTGGGGCAACCAAAGCGATGGGAGCTGTGTTGGGGTTTCAGTGTGAAAGTACAAACGGCTACTAACACTCTTATAACTCTTTTTTCATTATTATTTTATTAACCCGCAGTCTGCAGTCTGCAGTCTACATTTTACCCTCAGTCTGCATTTTATCCCTGGTCTGCAGTCTGCAGTCTGCGTTTTACACTGACCGGTTATTTGGGTGGTTTTTGGCAACAGAGGTTAATTATTCGGAATGCGATCGCTTCCGTTGCCGTTAGCAATGGGTCGCAAATTTGATACTTCTATCGCATTATCACATTACGCATTGAATCCACGTTCTCTATTATTCTTCTCAAACTCATTAATAATTCATAAGCCAAAACAAAAGAAATCACTACCGTGAAGGAAGTTTGGATATCTGGTCTTAATTAGCATAAACTCTCGCCAACTTTGATCCCAAATATCTCTTAAAATATTGATTCCTTTGAGAAGCAATATCAAACACTCGAAAGAGTGTTTCATCAGATATCCAACCACCTCGAAATCGGTTAAAAAACTCGGCCTTCGGCCTCGTTTTTCAACTCGCTTCTCGGTGTTTGGATATCCGATGAAACACTCCTTCTCGTGTTTGATATATTACCTAAAAATCTAAAAATATTCGTGCCTCATCAGTTTTCGGTCGAATTTATGTCCAGGAAAGCAGATAAATTGCAGAAAATTTTAGTTTTGCATCCAAAAATTCGTAATCAACGCTAAAATGACCAAATTTTGCCTGGAAAACATATTTTACTGTTATTTTTCTTAAATTTTTTCGTTCAACTTTCGCTTTTATAAAATGTTTCAGTTGTCTGTAAATAAGTTATATGCTGTTGGAAAGCTTATTTTCTAAGCTTTAAAATGGTCTATTTTTTTCCTCCTAACTTTAAATAAATTTGAGAAAAAAAAAACATTTTTTGGCGATGGCTGATTTACCGCGGTTTTCTCGCGGTTGGGAAAGTAGGAAAAAGAGTTAAGCCGGTAGCCAGGTTATTAACCTCAGAAAAGGATCTGTTTCGTCGTACGAACGTGTGAGGACCTGTGAGCCAAAGGGCCTCGGCTGGTATGACTTCTGGGTGACCCCTTAATAACTTCTTACTAACCGAGCGCGATGGCCGTACTGCCAGGGAAATATTGGCCCGAGGTCTTGGCATTACGGACCCAGCGCAAAAACGACCCAGGGCCAATATTCCCCAGTACGGCTCGAGCTAGTTCGGTTAGTAAGTAGTTTATTATATGGTTTTTTGATTACCTTTTGCTTTGTTTTTGCAAGCCCTTAATCGGCCCGTGGGCCAGTCACAATTAGCCAATCAGAGCGCGCGTTATATCGGCTACAAACCCCAACTTGAAAAAAATTGCCTGGAACGCTGCACGTACCACAGGCAACCCAGTGTACCCTCACGGAGAGTCTAGTTAGTATTGCTCTGTAAGCAGGAAGGGTTCACAGGCCTGTTGGAAGCGTGCTTGAGTTTCAACAAAATGAGCCCCAAAATCAGTGAAAACTTGTGACGCAGATGAATAATAAAGTAGCTGCTATTTCCAAAATGATGGAATTACCTGGTGATAAATAACGTCGTACGCATCTTGGAGAGTAAATTTTGACTTTGCATAAACAAATGGTCATTACGTCAAGAGTTGGGCGATTGTGATCTTTGTTTTGACTTCGCTCATTTTATTGTCAAACTTTATAACACTTGACAGAAAAAGAAACTTACAAAAACTTGGTATCTTGCCATCATTTGACACAGATGCTTCATTGTTTGGCGAGTAAACATGCCGCGGTAACTTAATCACGGCGCCCGCTGAATTCCGGCCATGTCACTTTCGACTTTACGATTTATTTGAACGTAGCAAAACTCTCCCAAAATGTTTGTCGCTGATCGTAATTTTTTATATTCTATATTCACGGTTCAAAATTAATGTTGTTTTCATGTCCTAAATATTTTATTCTCGATCGACTGTCCCGGAAACTTCCTTCTGCTCTCTTTTATTTGTTATTCTTCAGAGACTGGAATGCTGTAGTTCAATACCACACAATTCAGTGCCTTCTGATTTTCTGTAACACGTACCAGAGGCAACCCAGTGTATGCTTCACGGAAGCATCTCGTCTATTTTTTAAGCCGCATCCGATTAGTTACACAAGGATTGATTTAGGAAAACGTGATTGGTTCAATTAACCACTAGGTTTATATATCTCCGGAAATGTCTGCGGAAATTACTGATAGAACAACGTCATAGCGATATCACGCAAAAGAACAGCCGTCAATTCCTCTCATTTTCAATCAGCTATTGTCAACATAACAATTCTTAAACAATTTAAAAAATTACCGACAGGTAAAAGATAATTTCAAGAAGGATGCATTTATATCTGATGTTTGTTACCGCTGTTTGTGTGTTATTTCTGATCAAGTTGCAGTTAGTCTTTTTGCAGACAACAAAGCCATCTGCAATGGCTGCCGTTGCCATAGTCGTCGTACGTTTTAAACTCCCAATTGTTCATAGATCAGTTGGTAGAGCATTGCACTGGTATCGCACAGGTCACGAGTTTGAATCCCTTTGAAGCCCACTGAATTTTCCACGGTCTATATAAGACAATTGCTTAATTTACCTGATAAGTACGAGTATCACTTCGATCGTTCGCCCACTGAAAAGAGCACTGTTTGCCTCCAGGGAATTGTCTCATTAATCGAAAAACATAAATGTGCATAATTTAGACTTTACGACACTTTAAAACACCTGCGTGGTCTCAGTTCATCCCGTTTGGCTGGCTGAAAAGCAACTGTAACAACGACACCATGTCAATGAACGCAAACCTTACAGAAATTGTTGGGAAGAAGACATACCTGAAGTACTTTTGCTCAGAAAGATTCAACAAAGGAATACACCACCACCTCATATTTCTCTCAACTTTTATTGTTTTTCTATGCATTTTTACATCCTTGGGAAACGCTTTAATACTACTTGCCCTCCGGAAAGAGTCTACACTTGGTTCATCGTCCAAACTGTTGCTTCGAAGCTTAGCGACAAGTGATTTCTGTGTCGGTATGCTTTCCGATCCTTTATCTGCTATCTATTGGGTGTCTGCAATAAAAGAGCACTGGAGCGTTTGCTACTACGTATTTTTCTCTACTATTGTAGTAAATTATGCGTTGTGTACAGTGTCTTTGTTGACCACGAGTGCTATAAGCGTAGACAGACTTCTGGCTTCGTCATTGGGAATGAGGTACAGCGAAACAGTGACTTCGAAACGTGTGTACGGAATAATTATAATGTTTTGGGTTTTGGCTACTGCCGCCTCTGCTGTCTACGTAAGGAGTCCTCAGTTTTCCACAAGGTTTATACAAACAGTCTTACTCATTTGTCTGTTAGCCTCCGTGTTCTCGCACACAATGATTTTCTTTAATCTCCGTCAACATCGCATTCGAGTTCAAGACAGGCGCTCTCGTGAAGATCCACCAATAGCATGTAGTAGTCTGCGAAGTGAAGCGAGCCGCATAGCAAAGTATAAAAAGGCGGTGTCCAGTGTGTTATGGGTTCAGCTTGCATTGCTGATTTGTTATCTCCCTTACACTGTTATCGCAGCATTGCTTAGCATCCGAGATGAACTGTCCCAGACTCTTGTTTTAAGCCATCAATATGCAGCGGTTTTCGTGTTAGTAAACTCTTCATTGAACCCTGTTCTCTACTGTTGGAAGATTTTAGAAGTAAGACAAGCTGTCGTGGCAACATTGAAAAAATGGCGCTGTTCATCGACTTAGCTAGTTCTTCGTTTAACTGAGATGCCAATTACTGAACCTAAAGGTAGAGAGCTAAAGCAAACGAAGAAATCTGCGGCAACGAATACTTATCTTAAAATATAACTTGCATTGTCCCAACTATCTCGGGATTATTTATTTATTCATTTAATTTTGTAGTTATAAAAACGAGCGATAAAATATAAGAACTACGTTTCGACCGCTCCACGGTAATTTTCAAGTTCAAGTTCATGGATAAAAAATTCGGCCTGTAAAGCCGACATAATCTGCAATTCGTTGTGTATTTCTTTAGTGTGATGCAGATTATGTTCAAGTGTGGAGGAACATAAACGATCAGTAATCGGCAACCATGCGAGAGAACAACATAGAAACGATCCATGTGAAATCGCAAAGAACTTTAGGGTCTTGAGGAAGTGCTCGAACAAGTTCGATTGTTTGATTTTTGAATTTTTTTTTATTCGGGATCTTAAGGAGGCTCGAAATAGTTTCTCCTTTTTTTCAATCAAATAAACATATTCTGTCCTTAGATATAGTTAGGGTAATCATATCAAGACGAAATTTGGCGAGGGTATTTAGTATTCGTCATAGAAATCTCACATTACATTTTTCTCCAAAATAACGTTACCATGGCAACGATATAAGGCATTTCTTTGAGCCTTAAGATGTAATGTCTTTTCTTCGAAAAACGGGACGGTGAAATCTTCCTATTCAGCGTTTCCAGATAATGTTAGAAATAATCTCTAAAATATTCAACAAAATCTGTGTATCAGTTTTTCAGAAAAATAAGTTGTTTTTTTTTTTCACCTACAGAATTTTTTTAATTTTAAAGACAAACGGTTTAAATTAATCTAAGCTAACATGCAAAAAATGAAAAATATTCACCGTCCGGAAGCAGAGATATAAATGAGTAAAGTTGCAAAATCAGGAAAATGAGCGAGTTACAAGATCGGCATTTACGCATGCGTCACCCGCTCATTCGAGTGCACGCGCGAGTGAATTTACAGGCAAACACAAACGGATTTAAGTGACCATTAAACCGTGTGTGTACAATTTTCGTAGTTTTCGTGAATAGGAGATGTCTATTTATATTCTATATATATAGGAATCAGAAGAAAGGTGAGCGAAATTAGCGGTATTTGTTTATTTCTGGTGACTCATGAGCTGACGCGAGCAGCTTTTAGAATTGCGTGTATGGCTTACGCGCGCGCGCTCACTTGAAAACCCTTTTGCCTACTAATTCAAAGGTAATTTTGCGCGGTTTACTGAATATGCGGGAAAAGCAGATCTTAACAACTGTTATCGAAATCCAAAAAGAAAATTGGCGGTGACCACGCATTTTTCGAAGCAAGTGCTATTGGTATCCAAAAATAAAACTAGGGGTAACCACGCATTTTTCAGAGATAATTAAACTTCTATTTGGAAAAGAACGCCATACATTGTTTTGTATTTTAAAGCTCTTTAAGAATGTTGTTGATTAATGATTAATCAACAATATTCTAAGAAATTAGTGTAAGCGTTCTATGGTAAAAAGTTTTAAAAAGACTATGAGCTTTCGACAGACTAAACTGCTGTCTCCAACGGATAAAAAACGAATAAAGAATAAAAACGAAAGAAATTAAATATAACGAAAAATTCGCATAAATTAAAAGATAAAAGCA
>OX421455.1:27988851-27991351 GCA_949126865.1 Montipora capitata | reverse complement strand
CTCTCCGATACCTAGCCTACCCCAAAAAATTAATATGCTGGTTTTTACAATGAATTGAGATTTTAGTACTTGTCTTTCCTGTCTGAATGAGACAATCGCTTAATTTGTCCTGATAAGTACGAGCATCACGTCGATCTTTTGCCCACTGAAAAGGGCACTGTTTGACTTCAGGGTATTGTCTCATTAATCGAAAAGTATAAATGTGCATAATTTAGACTTTACGACACTTTAAAACACCTGCGTGGTCTCAGTTCATCCCGTTTGGCTGGCTGAAAAGCAACTGTAAGAACGACACCATGTCAATGAACGCAAACCGTACAGAAATTGTTGCCAAGAAGACATACCTGGAGTACTTTTGGTCAGAAAGATTCACCGAAGGAATACACCCCCAACTCATGTTTCTCTCAACTTTTCTTGTTTTTCTATGCATTTTTACATCCTTGGGAAATGCTTTAATACTAGTTGCCCTCCGAAAAGAGTGTACGCTTGGTTCATCGTCCAAACTGTTGCTTCGAAGCTTAGCGACAAGTGATCTCTTTGTCGGTATGCTTTCCGATCCTTTAGCTGCTATCTATTGGTTGTCTGCAATAAAAGAGAGAGCACTGGAGCGTTTGCTACTATGCATTTTCCGCTACTGCTGTAGTAAAGTCTGCGTTGTGTACTGAGTCTTTGTTGACCACGTGTGCTATAAGCGTGGACAGACTTCTGGCTTTGTCATTGGGAATAAGGTACAGCGAAACAGTAACTGCGAAACGTGTGTACGGAATAATTATAATGTTTTGGGTTTTGGCTACTGCCGCCTCTACTGTCTACGTAAGGAGTTCTCAGTTTACCACAAGCTTTATACAAACAATGGTGTTACTCATTTGTCTGTCAGCCTCGGTGTTGTTGCACACAATGATTTTCTTTAATCTCCGTCAACATCGCACTCGAGTTCAAGACAGGCGCCCTCGTGAAGATCCACCAATAGCATGTAGTAGTTTGCGAAGTGAAGCGAGCCGCATAGCAAAGTATAAAAAGGCGGTGTCCAGTGTGTTATGGATTCAGCTTGTATTGCTGATTTGTTATCTCCCTTACATTGTTATCGTAGCATTGCTTAGCATCCGAGGTGAACTGTCCCAGACTCTTCTTTTAAGCCATCAATATGCAGCGGTTTTCGTGTTCGTAAACTCTTCATTGAACCCACTTCTCTACTGTTGGAAGATTTTAGAAGTAAGACAAGCTGTCGAGGCAACATTGAAAAAATGGCGCTGTTCATCGACTTAGTTAGTTCTTCGTTAAACTGGGATGCCAAAAACATTTTCATTCTGGAACACAATTACTGAACTAAAGGTAGAAAGCTAAAGGAAACGAAGGGTGATGCAGATTATGTCAACGTATGGAGAAACATAAACGATCGGTAATCGGCAACCATGTGAGAGAACAACATGGAAACGAGTCAGGTGAAATCGCAAAGAACTTTAGGGTCCTGAGAAAGTGCTCGAACAAGTTCGATTGTTTGATGTTTGAAATGTTTTTTATTCGGGACCTTAAGGACGTTCGCGCGAAAATTTTTTCCTGCAAATTTTACCATTGAAAGATGATGAGTTAGTGACGTCAGAAATGTAAAAAAAATGGGGAGTCACCGACTTCGTTTTAGATAGAACTTGCCAGGAAGAACACCCTAAATCTGAAAAAATCCGGCTTCTTTAGCGAATAAGGCCACCGTGTCTGTAAGCCCAAAAATATTACAATTACATCTTTGAAGTGAAATGTTCTCTACCAAACTTTGTTTAAGTGGACCCATCAAGTGAATTTATTTAACGTTTGAGGTTCCTTAAAAGAACAATTTCGCATTTAGCGACCATAGTTTCAGGCGCATTGCAGCAGCAAGATGGCAGGATTCGATTTCCCGAGGACAGAAATCTTGAAATGTTTTAACTTCCCACATTGATGTTTTGTTCATTTTTTCGGCAGGTGATCTGAATTCTCAGCCACGTCCTCTCTCTAAGCAGAAAATTCAGTAGCGGGAGGGCACGATATCTTGATGAAGATTTTTCGCGAAAGTATTATTATCTCGGATATACAGCAAACTTGCCAAAAGGGCTTGTCGTGCCTTCCGTCCAAATTCTGTCAAGCATAAAATCGGCGTATGTCATGTCATGTCAGCCGCGGGCAAGATCGCAACATCCTGTAATGCACAATGCACGAGAATTTGAGAATAGTTTCACCTTGCAAAGCACAGGCTAAGGTAAGACGACATATCGATTTACTTGACAATTCATTAAATAGAGATATATCGTAGTACTTGACTGTAAACTCGTGCGGGTGACGTAGAAATCGCATGTCAAAGTGTTTGTGGAAGCACGAAGCGGAAAAATACTTGTGCATCCAAAAAAGGAAGTCGTAAGGAGAGCATATTAAATTACAGGAGTGCAGAACACAAAGGTAATTGCATTTACCACACCTGGAGGTACTGCATTTTTCTCTCTTGTACAAACATTCCGTCAGCGCATGCACA
>OX421455.1:27971351-27973851 GCA_949126865.1 Montipora capitata | reverse complement strand
CCCAACTGCTAACTTTCCCAAATAAAACACAAGTTTCCTTTCCAATTCAAAACTTCGATTCTTCGCGATTTTGGCGTTTAAGCGTGAGCCTGTACACCGGGAAGGCTTCCAGCACCGAATTCCACGACATCAACATTGTTTACTGCCTCCTTACACGACAAGACAAGACAAGCGGTCGGCTTAGGTCAAGGACCGAGGTCGAAGGCAACCCGAAGGTTCCTTTTCATGGCATTCTACTGTAACTTGCAGCGTCTACCGCAACTCACAGCAGGGGTGGGCGCCACACCTATCCCGTTGCATACACAACACAACTTGTCCCAGTACTGGTACTCATTTTACCCACCTCGAATGGATGGAAAGCTGTGTGAACTTTGGAGTGTACGGCAATGGTTATCTCTAGAAGGTCCCCCATCCAGTAGATAACCCAGCCCAACGGGGCTTAACATTGGACCCGACCTATTGAGCCAACCGAACACTCCATAACTCGCTTGAAAACATCTGAATACAAAAATCCATGACATTCAGACGACGACTGATCACTTACTTCCCCCAAAGAGGCCAAACAAAGTTATTCTGTAAGCTTCGTCCACGTTTTTACCAGAATTTCGGAGCGTGATCTCCATTTTCCCGCCACAAATCACCGACTTGAACGGGACAAATCTCACTTCGAAAGAGCTGAAAGAACTTTCCTTCGACAAATTGACTAATCTTTCGACCAACCAGTTGATTTGAAAAGCTGTACCATTTTTCCCCGGGTGCGAGAGCTAATCCAATAATCCTATAGGTCGAAAACTGGTTCCGTGTCCCAGCACTAACCGCCACTGACGATGCGCGCAAACGAACTGTGTTACCCACAAAATTCATCTCGCCCCTAAATATGGTCATTCAATAAAAAATTAACTATTTTTTTCTGTTTAACGTAAGTTCACAGTACAATCTGATCGATCCTGGATGCTTTAACACTTTGCTGAATACGAAACACCTTTTGTGTTATGTTTTTAGCCTTTGTTGACGGATATCTACACCGTCAGGAGACGTCCAGCCCAGAATTCCAGAGTCGGCTTAAACTCCTCATGTCCTTAAACCAAAATTAAACAAACAGAGTGATTGCATCCGTGCAAAGCTGTTTGCTTTGTTCGTTGTTGTTAGTTTTCATTCTCTTCACCTCTTATTTAACTTCATTTTTTGCATTTTGTTCAGGGCCGTAGCCAGGAAAAAATAATGACTGAGGCAATGTCTATGGTGAAATGCTCTTCTTAGGTATTTTAGGTGCTTTGTTACGCTGGTCCTTGCTTAGAAAGTTACATTTTAAAGACAACACTGGAATCACGCTCTATGAAAAAATGACTGAGGCAAGTGCCTCGGTTTGCCTCATACTGGCTACGGCCCAGCGGTTATTTTTATTGTTCGTATGTTAATACTTAGCTTTTTACCTTTCATCCCATTGATTCAGAAATTGTATATATGCGGAATTTTTTATCCATGAACTTTAACTTGAAAATGATCGTGGAGCGGTCGAAACGCTTTTCTTATTTTTTATCGCTCATTTTTATAACTAAATGTTTTAGTGAGAACTTATTACTTCGTATTTTTTTCGTTCACGTTGAAGAATATGCCAAGGTCGTCTATAACTGGATTGGAACGAACGGTCTTGAAGTGAAGGGAAAACGTTTCGCTTACTTCATTGTTTTGCAAAGTACGGGAAAGAAATGCGCTAAAATGCCTGCCGGTCATTTAGTTTTCCTCGTCATGGTTTAATTGATTTTAGCGCTGCCGTATTTGCGCTTAGCGGTATTCAAAGAATGATGTGCGCCGTCACAATCACGTGGTCGGGATTTTCGCACCTTCGCCATGCGGTCGTTCTTTTGCTACAGGACACTTGGATGGGTCAGGTAGGTGCTGAAGTTTATCAAATTAAATTCTACTTTTTTTCGCTCGTGGAAGTATTCATCAAGGTGACAATCGTTTTAGCGATGTTTCTAGAGGAAGACAGTGTGCTTTTATGAGTCTTTCAGCATTGTTATGTGCCAATTCGAGCGATATTTTGACATGGACAACCGAAACTATAGATGGAATTTTAATCGAAGGAGATGTTATGTACCTTAAAGCTTTTGAAGAACGCTCGATACCTGATGAAGAGACGATTTCTTTGAACTATCTGCCTGATCGAGTCTTTTCTTCATAACGGAAGATGACACCAAAGATGATCTTAAAGACGCAGTCATTGATCTAGGTCTGGCATGTCAAGAAGTCAAGAGTTATTAAGACAATGTAGCCTTAACAGACACATTTTTTAACCTCGTTTGATATTTTATACTTTCGTGTTTTGGTTTTAAAGATGTTAAGACCCTAGAAATTGTATCTATTTTCTATGTCCAACACAAAGCAAATTCGATTATCTATAGTTAACTTTATCAAGGCCATACAGTGCCATATATAATTTTTATTCATCTAGGACTGCTATCAATCTCTTATGATGGACACTCAATGCAGCTAGTTA
>OX421455.1:27956351-27961351 GCA_949126865.1 Montipora capitata | reverse complement strand
TTGTCTCATATGGTTTAGGGGCCGACATATCTCTCCCTCAATGCCGTACCGGGAGGCGAGGTCGGTAGCAGGAAGCAGCAAAGGGTCAAATGCGTCCAAAAGCGATCGCACAGGCTGAAATCCCGAGATGACTCGTTTGGTACGACGCTCCAGCGCCACGTCTGGAGGTACTGCATTTTTCTCTCTTGTTCAAACATTCCGTCAGCGCATGCATAAATTTTTAGCCACTCCGATACCTAGGCTACCCCAAAAAATTAATATGCTGGTTTTTACAATGAATTGAGATTTTAGTACTTGTCTTTCCTGTCTGAATGAGACAATCGCTTAATTTGTCCTGATAAGTACGAGCATCACGTCGATCTTTCGCCCACTGAAAAGAGTACTCTTTGACTTCAGGGTATTGTCTCATTAATCGAAAAGTATAAATGTGCATAATTTAGACTTTACGACACTTTAAAACGCCTGCGTGGTCTAATTTATCCCGTTTGGCTGGCTGAAAAGCAACTGTAACAACGACACCATGTCAATGAACGCAAACCTTACAGAAGACATACCCGGAGTAATTTTGCTCAGAAAGATTCACCGAAGGAATACACCCCAAACTCACATTTCTCTCAACTTTTCTTGTTTTTCTATGCATCTTTACATCCTTGGGAAATGCTTTAATACTAGTTGCCCTCCGGAAAGAGTGTACGCTTGGTTCACCGTCTAAACTGTTGCTTCGCAGCTTAGCGACAAGTGATTTCTGTGTCGGTATGCTTTCCGATCCTTTAGCTGCTATCTATTGGTCGTCTGCAATAAATGAGCACTGGAGCGTTTGCTACTACGCATTTTCCCCTACTATTCTAGTAAATTCTGCGTTGTGTACAGTGTCTTTGTTGACCACGAGTGCTATGAGCGTGAACAGACTTCTGGCTTTGTCATTGGGAATGAGGTACAGCGAAACAGTAACTACGAAACGTGTGTACGGAATAGTGATAATGTTTTGGGTTTTGGCTACTACCACCTCTGCTGTCTACGTAAGGAGTTCTCAGTTTACCACAAGGTTTATACAAACAGTGTTACTCATTTGTCTGTCAGCCTCTGTGTTCTCGCACACAATGATTTTCTTTAATCTCCGTCAACATCGCACTCGAGTTCAAGACAGGCGCTCCCATGAAGATCCACCAATAGCATGTAGTAGTCTGCGAAGTGAAGCGAGCCACATAGCAAAGTATAAAAAGGCGGTGTCCAGTGTGTTATGGATTCAGCTTGCATTGCTGATTTGTTATCTCCCTTACACTGTTATCGTAGCATTGCTTAGCATCCGAGATGAACTGTCCCAGACTTTTGTTTTAAGCCATCAATATGCAGGGGTTTTCGTGTTAGTAAACTCTTCATTGAACCCACTTCTCTACTGTTGGAAGATTTTAGAAGTAAGACAAGCTGTCGTGGCAACATTGAAAAAATGGCGCTGTTCATCGACTTAGCTAGTTCTTCGTTTAACTGGGATGCCAATTACTGAAACTAAAGGTAGAGAGCTAAAACAAACGAAGAAATCTGCGGCAACGAATACTTATCTTAAAATATAACTTGCATTGTCCCAAGTATCTTGGGATTATTTATTTATTCATTTAATTTTGTAGTTATAAAAACGAGCGATAAAATATAAGAACTACGTTTCGACCGCTCCACAGTAATTTTCAAGTTTAAGTTCATGGATAAAAAATTCGCCTTTCAAAGCCGACATAATCTGCAAATCGTTGCATATTTCTTTAGTGTGATGCGGATTATGTCGAAGTGTTGAGGAACATAAATGATCGGTAATCGGGAACCGTGTGTGAGAACAACATGGAAACGAGCCATGTGAAATCGCAAAGAACTTTAGGGTCCTAAGGAAATGCTCGAACAAGTTCGATTGTTTGATTTTTGAATTCTTTTTTTTATTCGGGAAGTTAAGGATGCTCGAAATAGTTTCTCCTTTCCTTTTTTTTTTTTTTTTTCAATCAATAAAGATATTGTGTCCTTAGATACATTTAGGGTAATCATATGAAGACGAAATTTGGCTCGCATCACATTTTGCTCCAAAATAACGTTACCGTGGCAACGATATAAGGCATTTCTTTGAGCCTTAAAATCATGATACAATGTCTTTTTTTTTTGAAAAACGGGACGGTAAAATCGCCCTATTCAGCGTTTCCAGATAATGTTAGAAATAATCTCTAAAATATTTAAAATTCAACAAAATCTGTAGGTTAGTTTTTCAGAAAAATAAGTTTTTTTTTAGAAATGTCTCTAATTTTTTTTTTCACCTACAGAAATTTTTTAATTTTAAAGACAAACGGTTTAAATTAATCTAAGCTAACATGCAAAAAATGAAAAATATTCACAGTCCGGAAGCAGAGATTTAAACGAATAAAATTGCAAAATCAGGAAAAATGAGGGAGTTACAAGATCGGAATTTACGCATGCGTCACCCGCTCATTCGAGTGTACGCGCGAGTGAAGCTACAGGCCAACACAAACGGTTTTAAGTGACCATTAAACCGTGTGTGTACAATTTCGTAGTTTTCGTGAATAGGAGATGTCTATTTATATTCTATATGTATAGGAATCACAAGAGAGGTGAGCGAAATTTGCGGTATTTGTTTATTTCTGGTGATTCATGAGCTGACGCGAGCAGCTTTTAGAATTGCGTGTATAGCTTACACGCGCGCGCTCACCTGAAACCCTACTAATTCAAAGGTATTTTGCGCGGTTTACTGAATATGTTTATTTGATTGAAAAAAGGAGAAACGATTTCAAGCCTCCTTAAGGACGGTGCCTACTAATTCAAAGGTAATTTTGCGCGGTTTACTGAATATGCGGGAAAAGCAGATCTTAACAAGTGTTATTGAAATCCAAAAAGAAAATTGGGGGTGACCACGCTTTTTTCAAAGATAACTAATCAACAATATTCGTAAAAAGCTTTAAAATACAAAAGTTTAATTATCTCTGCATGCGCAGAATGCGTGGTTACCCCGAGTTATATTTTTGTATACCAATAGCACTTGCTAAGTTCTGCTTTCTCTGCACAGTTTTGAACCGCACAAAAATATCCCTGTATTAATAAGCACCACCCATAGGAAATCCGAGTATCTCGAGTTGCGCAGAACGAATGCGCGATAACAATAGTAGGCACCGCATGAGGAGCTTAACTTGGGCCAGGAATGTGGGTCCCCGCTGTTTAGGTAAAAAAAAAAAAAAATTACCAAAATCTCAGTGGGAATTGTAACAAGACTCACACTAAAAATGCAGAGCGAGAGATATAAAGGGGAGAGGTGTTAATCTCGACACGTTTGTTGGGCCGACTTCGTCATAAAGTTTTTAATGACGACTAATATTTCAAAGGACTTTAAATTAATTTTGAGTGAGGTGTCAAAATAGTCCAGAGGCACAATAAATCAATTCGAAATATTTTCAAAAACATGGTTAACAACAGCCAGCAATTAAAAATGGAAAATTATTTCTTAACTTTGAGGCTACCGAGGTGCAACTTGTTTTGCCTGGCATACACTTTTCTCAACAGCAACGGTGAATTGGTTCTTTTCTGATTTTAAAGCAATCCATTTTTAAGTTTTATACTTATGGAACTCGATAACTGAGGAATAAAACTCAACAGCTATTACATCTTCGAACATCTGCTTCCCTAATTCTCCGGTTAAACATGAAACGTTAGTGATGTATTGGTATATTTGTTAATTTAAAAAACAGGCAAATTATTTCTTAACTTTCAGGCTACCGAGATGCAACTTGTTTTGCCTGGCATACACTTTTCTCAACAGCAACGGTGAATTGGTTCTTTTCTGATTTTAAAGCAATCCATTTTTAAGTTTTATACTTATGGAACTCGATAACTGAGGAATAAAACTCAACAGCTATTACACCTTCGAACATCTGCTTCCCTAATTCTCCAGTTAAACATGAAACGTTAGTGATGTATTGGTATATTTGTTAATTTAAAAAACAGGCAAATTATTTCTTAACTTTCAGGCTACCGAGATGCAACTTGTTTTGCCTGGCATACACTTTTCTCAACAGCAACGGTGAATTGGTTCTTTTCTGATTTTAAAGCAAACCACTTTTAAGTTTTATACTAAAGGAACTCGATATCTGAGGAACTGGGAAATTTAGAATGCCCAATTGCAGCTGTGTAAAATTTCATTCCGCGCTAATTGATTTCCCAGCATGTCACAGGCAGGCACATACAATATTAATCATAGACTTATCATTTTCGTGGTATTATGATATCATGAAATTGAACCTAACAGCAATTATTTTACCCCAACTGCTAACTTTCCCCAATAAAACACAAGTTTCCTATCCAATTCAAAACTTCGATTCTTCGCGATTTTGGCGTTGGAACGTGAGCCTGTACACCGGGAAGGCTTCCAGCACCGAATTCCACGACATCAACATTGTTTACTGCTTCCATACAAGACAAGACAAGACAAGCGGTCGGCCAAGATCAAGGACCGAGGTCGAAGGCAACCCGAAGGCTCCTTTTTCATGGCATTCTACTGTAACTTGCGGCGTCTACCGCAACTCACAGCAGGGGTGGGCGCCACACCTATCCCGTTGCATACACAACACAACTTGTCCCCAGTACTTGTACTCATTTTACCTACCTCGAATGGATGGAAAGTTGAGTGAACTTTGAAGCGTACGGCAATGGTTATCTCTAGAAGGTCACCCATCCAGTAGATAACCCAGCCCAACGGGGCTTAACATTGGACACCAGTCGGAGAACAATGCCGACCCATTGAGCCAACCGAACACTCCATAACTCGCTTGAAAACAACTGAATACAAACATCCATGACATTCAGACGACGACTGCTCAATTAATCCCCCCAAAGAGGCCAAACAAAGTTATTCTGTAAGCTTCGTCCACATTTTTACCAGAATTTTGGAACGTGATCTCCATTTTCCCGCCACAAATTACCGACTTGAACGGGACAAATCTTACTTCGAAAGAGCTGAG
>OX421455.1:27918851-27926351 GCA_949126865.1 Montipora capitata | reverse complement strand
TACATTTTCCTCCAAAATAACGTTACCATGGCAACGATATAAGGCATTTCTTTGAGCCTTAAGATATGTCTTTTTTTCGAAAAACGGGACGGTTAAATCTTCCTATTCAGCGTTTCCAGATAATGTTAGAAATAATCTCTAAAATATTCAACAAAATCTGTAGGTCAGTTTTTCAGAAAAATAAGTTTTTTTAGAAATGTCTCTTTTTTTTTTTTTTTCATCTACAGAATTTTTTTAATTTTAAAGACAAACGGTTTTAATTAATCTAAGCTAACATGCAAAAAATGAAAATTATTCACCGTCCGGAAGCAGACATATAAACTAGTAAAGTTGAAAAATCAGGAAAATGAGCGAGTTACGACAGAGCTGAAAAACGACTGCGCAAGTCACTGATCCGCGGCACGAAACGCAGGCTCAAGGGCGCGCTCATTCAAAAAGACTATTTGTTCGCCGGACAATGACAGCCGTTGATTAAATCAAAAAAATAAGGTCGCCGTTTGAAAGATAAGGATTTTGTCACAATTTTTGACGAGTTTTGATGTTTTTCCAAAAATTAAAGTGGTGTACAAATTGTGTAAAAATTGTTTTCGCGCGGTAAATGCACCTTTCGTGTGACTATACGGTGAATGGAGGTAACGAGCGCTGCAATGCTTACTTTTTTGACAGTGTTGGCTTTTGTCGCAAGTTTCTCGAACGGTTTTTGCAAGTTGTTGGTTTTCTGGGAGGACCAGAAATTCCCTTAAACCCTGTTTTGGCGATGTTCGGCCGGTGGAATTGGTGAGAGCTTCGAACTTATCGGTGGAGACTAGTTCGCCGAGTGGTTGCGATACAGGACAATGCCTCTTTGTCTGTGTTGGTAAAGAGACATTGTAAAACCTTATGACGTTCCAGATACTCTCTATAATACTCTGAACAACAAAGGAAGACAACTGGTGAATTATAGACCGGGTGGTGAATGGTGACACGCTTACAAAAGATATTTTGGCAAGCATGCTGAAAGCGATATTAAAATAGAGTATGCAAAGATGCAAGAACTTAGGCAAATTGAGCTCCACGTTTCTCCAAATTTTAATACGAATTTATAATTATCATGAAAGCAAAATACATCTTTCGCTCTTTACAAAGCATCTTTTGTTAAATTTATAGAAGAGCGATGAAAGCCGGCCCCAACAGAAACTGAGATAAATCGGTGAAAAGATTATACACTGTATGATACACAGAGAGCAGGCAAAAAAGTGCTTCATCCTGGAAAGCCCACTTAATGACATTAAACAGCTCAGAGAAAATTAATTTGCCCCTTGATTTGCTTGCCTTTTAAAATAAAAATTCATCAGATCCTAACCTGATCAAGAGACGTCATTAATGTTATTTTTCTTTCAGAAAGTAAATCCTTTTTTTTCCATATTTAACAATTGACAAGAAACTACAAAAATTTTACAAGAATCAGTTCAGACAACACAGTGCATATTGCAAAACTGATCTAAACTTGAGACATTTCACACATGCATGCTACATTGTACTTGATGAGTTTGAACAAAATCTTTAGAGCATAGACAACTAAGAAACATCCCTGAAAGGGGCATTCCACAAAATTAATATTTTCAGCTGTATAGCAAGAAGTTCACTCTAGCATTATCTGCCGACTGGCGTAGGTGGTATTATCCTAAAAAGATGATTGTATATTAAGTAGATGGAATCCAGTCATCAGTATAATACACATATGCAAGGGCTATTCCATGTGGGTCCCAATGCTCAAGAAGATGTTTGTTTTTAATTTTAATTTTTTTCTCTGACAACTTGTCATTGAATGTGTTTGGAGGTGTTCTGGGTTTCGACGTCACTACATGTATCTGAAGCATTACTGGGTTGGCAACTCATCAGATCAAAAGCATTCGCAAAGTTTGTGTGCAGGTGCAAACAACATGCATTTGTGATGTTTTTGCTTGAATATGTTGTCCCCATTTTGTTTTATAAGTACAACATTTAAAAAAGTGGCATCTTAAAGTTCTGTGCTGGTCCAAAAAGTTCATAACTGAAAAAAGGTTAAGGACTGGTATTCAGTTCTAAGAAGAGACTGAAAAGTTTGACAATGTGAAGAGTACTAAAGAAACTGCTTAAAACTCAACAGCATTGTCTGGATTTCTCAGTGACTTTATCCAGTCTTTTGTTCCACACTACCAACATGGACAAAGTGAACTCAATAAGATTATTGTGGTTTATTGCTGAGAAAAAAAGGCTGAATTTCTTCTCGCTCCTTTTAGAGCTAATATTTCACAAAACTGCTGCAAATAATACCGGGTGGATCCATCTCCCTAAGGACAAAAAACGAAAATGAATGTTATTGTCCATGAGATGCATATTACAATGCTATAATCTATAATATCATAATGATATTATTATTTTCCTAGACACAGGAAACTGCACATATCAGTTTTTATGGGGGCTGTGAAAATTAGTACAAGTCATTCTTATTACACAACCAAGACAAAGAAAACATGATGAGCTAACCATATAAACATACTATAAACCACACATAAACCAATGACCCTTAACTGTTTGCCTTAACACGTGTTCTTAAATTTGAGTCTAACCATAATTTTGCCTTGGACCTTGGGTTGAACATAGATTTGCAAATAATGGCCAGTCAAGGGGGAAAGAAAACTACCATCTTCCAAGTTTTGACATAGATGTTGACACCAAGTGTGTTGCACTATTACAATAATGATAGATCATTATTATTTGGCGATTGTGGAAGCTAGACTACAATTAAGTCACTTGGGTGCCACTTTGAAGCAGTATTTCCCCGTCAATAATCCTAGGATTAACAGGAAGCAGGGCCTGGACTTTGCACTTTTATTTAACAAATTGTTCTTTTCCTAATATATGGATGTTCCATTAATTAACAGGCCAACAGTCTCCCGAACATGGGTGTATCAGTTGATTGCACAGGGTATTTTGATGGGCAAGTATTTATGATTCTGTAATCAAGCCTCACTATGGCAATAAATTAAACAATGTTATTGATCACACTACTGTGCAACTAGAACTCCTTCTGAGTGTAATCTCAGAGGCCAGTCTTGCAACCAATTTACCTTTTCATTGAAGAATTGCCCTGAGACAGGGACAAAGAACTTCAATATTTTCTATGTAGTTCTGGCCAGTACTTGTGTTCATTCCAACTTCACAAGTTGGCAAGGTGTTTTCTTTTAGACAGCTGCCTTTATGGGGGCAGTCAGGAGGTTAAGTGGCTATTGCAGAGTGGCAGCACTCTAAATGAACTGCTGCCTTGGTTCAAGGAGAAGGTTGACAACTTTCAAATAATGCTCTTAGAACATGTTACGTTTAATTAACGCATTGTAAATACATGTATGATTGATTGTAAAGGTGATTTCAGAAAACCCTGCCCAAATTATCTTGTTGATGAAAACTGTAGAGATTGCATGGGCAATACCCTTGTGTGCAAACTGAACCAAACGTTGTGAACACTTCATGCTTCAAAAACAAATATGGAACACTCACCGTAGCCTCGGTTAGTTTCTGCAGCGCATATTCCCAAACAAATTTAACTGGGTTTGGATCTCAAGGCCCAAAAATTCCACACAAATATATTACACAGATCTGATGTGTCTCCTTAAATTAAATCACCACGATCTCACTTCCAAAATTCACATCGTCAAGAGTTATAAAGTGACACAGGCAGAAGACGAGATCAAACGATCGAAATAGACACTTCGCGTCTCATGCACGATTTGTGCTCCCTATCTGGCGCATGCGCAGTCGTTTTTCAGCTCTGTCGCGAGTTACAAGATCGGCATTTACGCATGCGTCACCCGCTCATTCGAGTGCACGCGCGAGTGAAGCTAAGGGCAAACGCAAACGGATTTAAGTGACCATTAAACCGTGTGTGTACAATTTCGTAGTTTTCGTGAATAGGAGATGTCTATTTATATTCTATATGTATAGGAATCAGAAGAAAGGTGAGCGAAATTAGCGGTATTTGTTTATTTCTGGTGACTCATGAGCTGACGCGAGCAGCTTTTAGAATTGCGTGTATGGCTTACGCGCGCGCGCTCACCTGAAAACCCTTTTGCCTACTAATTCAAAGGTAATTTTGCGCGGTTTACTGAATATGCGGGAAAAGCAGATCTTAACAAGTGTTATTGAAATCCAAAAAGAAAATTGGCGGTCACCACGCATTTTTTGAAGCGAGTGCTATTGGTATCCAAAAATAAAACTGGGGGTAACCACGCATTTTTCAGAGATAATTAAACTGCTATTTGGAAAAGAACGCCATACATTGTTTTGTAATTTAAAGCTCTTTAAGAATATTGTTGATTAATGATTAATCAACAATATTCTAAGAAATTAGTATAAGCGTTCTATGGTAAAAAGTTTTAAAAAGATTATGAGCTTTCGACAGACTGAACTGCTGTCTTCAACGGAAAAAAAACGAATAAAGAATAAAAACGAAAGAAATTAAATATAACGAAAAATTCGCATAAATTAAGAGATAAAAGCAAGTGGTAGAAACAATGTTAAAAATGCTAAGAAAATTAGTGTTTCTTTAAGAGAATGTGATATTGTCTTGGGAGCGGGCACGAATTATTGTCCGCCCCAACGGTTGTTGACGTGTGCTATGACTCCAATGTCTTTCTACTCCGGTTGTTCGCTTTGTCTATGATTTTAGAGTTGTTGAAGTCAATAACATGATTAAAAGTCCACGCGTGTTTTGCGACATTTGAGCCTTTAGTGCAATGCTTTAAGTTCCCCATGTGTTCTTTTCTCCTAGTAGTAAAGGATCTTTTAGTTTCGCCAATGTAGCTCCAGGGGCAAGATGCGCATGGAATTTTATAGATGACATTGCACTGGTCCTCTTCGGCAGGTCGAAACTTAGGGATAGGGAAATGCTGTTGTAAAGTTTTTACCGGTCTGCTGGTGACTTGGATGTCACATTCCTTGAGGATTCTTGTGAGAGGTTCCGTGATGCCTTGTGATGTAGGGAAGGACTCCAAAGTTGCGTCGGTTTGTTGGCTCAGTCCATTTAAAGAACATACCGACCAATTCTTCTGGAGTAGGTGTAGGTGGTGGAGGCCTCGCTTTCTTTCTTATAACATCAGCAGCGATTTGTTTGGGATAGCCGTTGGAGTGTAAAGCGGCGCAAACACGAGCAGTTTCACGGGTCTTTCCAACTTGTGTGTGGGGGAGATTCAAACCCCTATGCTGGAGTGTCTCAGCGACGCTGATTTTATGTTTTCTGTCATGGTGTGAATGGAAGTCAAGATATCTATCCGTATGTGTTGGTTTGCGGTGGATGTCAACCAAACGTTTTCCATTATCGCGCGAAATGAGGGTGTCGAGAAAGGGTAGTTGGCCGTTGGACTCGTGTTCGATAGTGAAAGAAATATGCTGATCGATTGAGTTCAATGAATCGTGGAAGGAGGAAACAGCGTCACTCTTAATAATGCAGAAACTGTCGTCTACATACCGCTTCCAAAATTTCGGCGAGACAGTAGTCGCGTTGATTGCTGTTTTTTCGATTTCTTCCATGCATAGGTTGGCCACTATACGGCTGACGGGGCTACCCATAGCACAACCGTGGCTTTGTTTGTAGATGGTGTCATTGTAAACAAAGAAGTTATTGGACAGCACAAAATTCAATAAGGATATTATGTGCTCGCATGTTGCCCCAGGAGCTACATTGGCGAAACTAAAAGATCCTTTACTACTAGGAGAAAAGAACACATGAGGAACTTAAAGCATTGCACTAAAGGCTCAAATGTCGCAAAACACGCGTGGACTTTTAATCATGTTATTGACTTCAACAACTCTAGAATCATTGACAAAGCGAACAACCAAAGTAGAAAGACATTGGAGTCATGACACACGGCAACAACCGTTGGGGCGGACAATAATTCGTGCCCGCTCCCAAGTCAATATCACATTCTCTTAAAGAAACACTAATTTTCTTAGCATTTTTAACATTTTTTCTGCCACTTGCTTTTATCTTTTAATTAAGCGAATTTTTCGTTATATTTAAATTTCTTTCGTTTTTATTCTTTATTCGTTTTTTTATCCGTTGAAGACAGCAGTTCAGTCTGTCGAAAGCTCATACTCTTTTTAAAACTTTTTGCCAGAGAACGCTCATACTTATTTCTTATCATGAATCCTGGTAACGGATCTTCAATATTTTTAAGTTTTCATTCTCTTCACCTCTTATTTACACTTCATTTTCGCATTCTGTTATTTTTTATTGTTCGTATGTAAATACTTAGCTTTTTACAGTGGCAAAACGACTACTGGCAGCCATTTTGTCCGTCGAGGTGATTATCGGCTGATAGTCCGAGATAGCGAGCCAATGAGAGCGCGCAATTTTTTATAATCACCTGTGTGTTTATACTAATAATCATTATCATTCGATGTATTTTGTCCTTCCTTTTTATTGGACGAGAGCCCACCACGTGACCTGCAAATAACTGCCTACAAATAAGTGTTTTGCTGCAAATAATATTCTGGTCATGCGCAATTGAAATCCCGCTCTTGCGAGAAAATGGCAGATCGGTTCCCCGAGCTGTCAGAGAATGATTCGACATCTTTAGTTCATCGAAAGAACAGTGAGAATACTAAAAAAGGAACAAAAGTTGCACTCAACGTATTTCGAGAGTATCTCAAGGAAAGAAAGGCAGACGAAGAGTCACTCGTGTCATCGACGCGAAGGACAAGTTGGTGAATGCATATGTACTGAAGAGATTTTATGCTGAAGCCAGAAAAAAAGAATGGCGAGCTTCACGTGTCGGGATACGCTTTGAAAACTGTGAAATTCTTCAGCTTTGTTCATGCCTAGTGTTATTGAAAGTTTCACTGTAACTACAATTTGAAGTCTACAAATATAATTGTGCTGAGAAGGAAACCAATTGATTGGTGTCATTACTCGGCTCTGCAAGGCAGCGAGCGCGCTTACAGCTTTCCGGAAACAAAAACAACCGTAAAAAACTCGGTGATCGAATGATAAAACAATTATTGATCTCGGTTATCGCAAAATATCGTGATTTGTCAGTGTCTCGCAGATCAATTATTTGCCTCAGCCTTCGGCTTCGGCAAATAATTGATTTCCTCGCCACTGACAAATCACGATATTTTGCTCAACCTCGTCCAATAATTGTTAATTATTCTTAGATGCATAAGACACTTACCGTCAACTCGTCTTTTCTTCACCGATGGCGCAAAATATTGGTTATTCTTTTCATTTCGGTGAGATGATGTACACATGAAACTTGAGAAAGACTGATTCGAACTGATGCTCTCTGATCAAAGTCAGGGTCAGTTGTCAGCGAACTTTTCTGGTAAATATTTTTCGCTAGCAGGGAAGGGGGGAAGGGACAAGGAATAATGAAAAAGGATTTTATTATACATGTGTATGACAGAAATTATCTCCTTTCTTTTCTCGATTGTATGCATTACATAACTAAGAGAGTAAAATAAGGGGCAAGTCTTTCTTTGGTT
>OX421455.1:27908851-27911351 GCA_949126865.1 Montipora capitata | reverse complement strand
GGTCGTCTATAACTGGATTGGAACGAACGGTCTTGAAGTAAAGGGAAAACGTTTCGCTTAGTTTATTGTTTTGCAAAGTACGGGAAAGAAATGCGCTAAAATGCCTGCCGATCATTTATTTTTCCTCGTCATGGTTTCATTGATTTTAGCGCTGCCGTATTTGCGCTTAGCGGTATTCAACGAATGATGTGCGCTGTCACAGTCACGTGGTCGGTATTTTCGCACCTTCGCCATGCGGTCGTTCTTTTGCTACAGGACACTTGGATGAGTCAGGTAGGTGCTGAAGTTTATCATGTTAAATTCTAGTTTTTTCGCTCGTGGAAGTATTCGTCAAGGTGACAATCGTTTTAGCGATGTTTCTAGAGGAAGACAGTGTGCTTTTATGAGTCTTTCAGCTTTGTTATGTGCCAATTCGAGCGATATTTTAACATGGACAACCGAAACTATAGATGGAATTTTAATCGAAGGAGATGTTATGTACCTTAAAGCTTTTGAAGAACGCTCGATACCTGATGAAGAGACGATTTCTTTGAACTATCTGCCTGATCGAGTCCTTTCTTCATAACAGAAGATGCCACCGAAGATGATCTTAAAGACGCAGTCATTGATCTAGGGCTGGTATGTCAAGACGTCAAGAGTTATTAAGACAATGTAGCCTTAATAGAAACATTTTTTAACCTCGTTTGATATGTTATACTGTCATGTTTTGGTTTTAAAGATGTTAAGACCCTAGAAATTGTATCTATCTTCTATGTCCAACACAAAGCAAATTGGATTATCTATAGTTAACTTTATCAAGGCCTTACAGTGCCATATATAATTTTTATTCATCTAGGACTGCTATCAATCTCTTATGATGGACACTCAATGCAGTTAGTTAGCATTGAAGAAATTAAGATCTAAAGCCCGCCGCACACTTGAGGAAAGAGCTGAGCAAACTGGCTCGCGAGGCGGTTTGCTCTGCCGTTTCCTCACGTGTGCAGGGAAATAGACCCTTCCACGGTTTTTACCGCCATCTTGGTTGGGGGGCAAACACGGCAAAATTTACAGTAAATGTATGGGATTTTGGCCGACTTTGAACCGCTGTAGCGCCGCTAAAAAGAGACAGATTTCCCCAGTGATAGTATCTTTTAAAAGACATTTATACTGAGATTATTGTCATGAAATATAGAGAACAGATTCAGGCTACAACGACCATAAACTAATTTTTAAGATTCCATACAAACCCTTCTAAAATCATCACGGCAAATTGCCGCGAAATTAGAAGCAACATGAGAAGATTTGTTATTCGCATTTACGGACGTCATACCTTCCTCGAAGGCCTTATTTTCTGTTAAATGAATGATATCATTAAAACTATTAAAAGTAACGGCAAAAGTTGGAAATCTGGCTCTTTTTAGCGGCGCTACAGCGGTTCAAAGTCGGCCAAAATCCCATACATTTACTGTAAATTTTGCCGTGTTTGCCCCCCAACCAAGATGGCGGTAAAAACCGTGGAAGGGTCTATTGTGGTGAGAAATTAGCCTCGCGAGGCCGTGAGGATAAAATCAAAGATGTTTGATATTTTTGGCCTCGCGAGACAAATTCCTCAATGTGTGCGGCCATCGTGAGAATCGAGCTGAGCTTAGTTTAATCAAGCATCCAATAAAAACACATGGCATACTCACGTGACTCCAGCGGTTCAAGATGGTTTCGGAGGAAGAAATTCCGACGTCACTAAAGTCACGTGAGAATGCCATGTATTTTTATTGGATGCTTCATTGGCCAAGCTCAACTCGATTCTCACGATGGCCGCACACAATGAGGAATTTGCCTCGCGAGACGAAAAATATCAAACATGTTTGATTTTTTCCTCACGGCCTCGCGAGGCCAATTTCTCACCAAAAGTTCCCCGCACACGGTGAGAAAACGGCTGAGCAAACCGCCTCGCGAGGCAGTTTGCTCAGCTCTTTCCTCACCGTGTGCGGCGAGCTTAACTTTTCTATATCAAGAGTTATAAGACAATGTACCCTTAATAGAAACACTTATTATCCTCGTTTGGTATTTTATACTTTCATGTTTTGGTTTTAGAGTTGTTAGGACCCTAGAAATAGACCATTTCACAGTTTCTGAAACGTAACCAAGCTTCTACATGAAACTGAGGCTTAGGGTGACCTGACACAGGTAGAGAAGTGGAAATACTTATCATAAGAAAGAAATCTCTATTATTTCCACTTCTCTAACTGTGTCAGGTCACCCTAAGCCTCAGCTTCATTTTACCTTTCACGAGCTGTCAAATGGTCTATTGAATCTATTTTCTATGTCGAATACAAAGCATATTGAAGGATTTATAGTCAACTTTATCGAGGCCTTACAGTGCAATATATATATTCTATTTCCATATTAAAAAGACACACACTTTATTGTTACAGTTAATTTATTGTTGCATGTACTATATTGTTATAGTTACATTTTTCATAAATTTAATATGATTAAACATCAATCAATTTGCTGAATGACA
>OX421455.1:27888851-27898851 GCA_949126865.1 Montipora capitata | reverse complement strand
CGAGTGCTATAAGCGTAGACAGACTTCTGGCTTCGTCATTGGGAATGAGGTACAGCGAAACAGTAACTACGAAACGTGTGTACGGAATAATTATAATGTTTTGGGTTTTGGCTATTGCCGCCTCTGCTGTCTTCGTAAGGAGTCCTCAGTTTTCCACAAGGTTTACACAAACAGTGTTACTCATTTGTCTGTCAGCCTCCGTGTTCTCGCACACAATGATTTTCTTTAATCTCCGTCAACATGGCATTCGAGTTCAAGACAGGCGCTCTCGTGAAGATCCACCAATAGCATGTAGTAGTCTGCGAAGTGAAGCGAGCCGCATAGCAAAGTATAAAAAGGCGGTGGCCAGTGTGTTATGGGTTCAGCTTGCATTGATGATTTGTTATCTCCCTTACACTGTTATCGTAGCATTGCTTAGCATCCGATATGAACTGTCCCAGACTCTTGTTTTAAGCCATCAATATGCAGCGGTTTTCGTGTTAGTAAACTCTTCATTGAACCCACTTCTCTACTGTTGGAAGATTTTAGAAGTAAGACAAGCTGTCGTGGCAACATTGAAAAAATGGCGCTGTTCATCGACTTAGCTAGTTCTTCGTTTAACTGGGATCCAGTTACTGAAACTAAAGGTAGAGAGCTAAAGCAAACGAAGAAATCTGCGGCAACGAATACTTATCTTAAAATATAACTTGCATTGTCCCAACTATCTCGAGATTATTTATTTATTTATTTATTTATTTATTTATTCATTTATTTTTGTTAGTTATAAAAGCGAGCGATAAAAAATAAGAACTACATTTCGACCGCTCCACGGTAATTTTCAAGTTCAAGTTCATGGATAAAAAATTCGGCTTGTAAAGCCGACATAATCTGCAATTCGTTGTATATTTCTTTAAGTGTGATGCAGATTATGTCAAAGTGTGGAGGAACATAAACGATCGGTAATTGGCAACCATGTGAGAGAACAACATGGAAACGAGCCATGTGAAATCGCAAAGAACTTAGGGTCCTAAGGAAGTGCTCGAACAAGTTCGATTGTTTGATTTTTGAAATTTTTTTTTTATTCGGGACCTTAAGGAGGCTCGAAATAGTTTCTCCTTTTTTTTCAATCAATAAACATATTCTGTTATATAAGTACCGAGATTTACACTCGAAAAAGGATCGAGATAAAAGCAGTCTCTTTGCTCTAGAGAAGCCAGCTGATTGGTTATACGATTTTTTTCACTAGTGAAAAACGACGTATCGACGCTCTGATTGGCTATATCGTTATTTTTCACTAGTGAAGAATTGTCGTATCAGCCTTTTGATTGGCTAATATGATGTTGAACTTTGGCGCGGGTGGCCTGTGCACAAACAGCGGCAGTAAAATTTGTAAACATGGCGGCCGACTGGTGTATGGTTTTCAAAGTTTTCGATCTTTTATTGCTTAGTTTTCTCCACAAAAATACTTCAGAAGATCTTAAAAAGTTTAAAAAGTGCTCAAGCGAGGTATGGAAGGTAAAGATTTCTTTTATTTCAAAAATATTTTGCTATAATTTTGTTTTGGACTTTTGTTCACGATCGGTGGTTTGATAGCCTCTCGATTAACACTTACCTCGTTAACTTTATGATCTCTGTACTTATATAATAAACAAATTACTTCATGATTGGCTCGTTTGTACGATTTTTATTACTCACTCGTTGTGAAGGATCGTTAAACTCACTCGTTCGCTTCGCTCACTCGTTCGTTTACGCGATCCTTCACAACTCGTGAATAAAAATCGTACGCACTCACCAACCATGAAGTAATCTATATTTATTCTTAGATACATTTAGGGTAATCATATCAAGACGAAATTTGGCGAGGGTATTAAGTATTCATCATAGAGTTCTCACATCACATTTTCCCCCAAAATAACGTTACCGTGGCAACGATATAAGGCATTTCTTTTAGCCTTAAAATCAAGACATAATGTCGTTTTTTTGAAAAACGGGACGGTGAAATCTTCCTATTCAGCGTTTCCAGATAATGTTAGAAATATTCTCTAAAATATTTAAAATTCAAGGAAATCTGTAGGTCAGTTTTTCAGAAAAATAAGGTTTTTTTACAAACGGTTTAAATTAAACTAAGCTAAAATGCAAAAAAAATAAAAATATTCACCGTGCGAAAGCAGAGATATAAACGCTTTTAGAATCTCTGTACGGTGGCCAATTTACATTATCAACTCCGTTGATAAAACCAAATTTTTGTGTAAAGTTGCAAAATCAGGAAAATGAGCGAGTTACAAGATCGGCATTTACGCATGCGTCACCCGCTCATTCGAGTGTACGCGAGAGTGAAGCTACAGGCCAACACAAACGGATTTAAGTGACCATTAAACCGTGTGTGTACAATTTTCGTAGTTTTCGTGAATAGGACATGTCTATTTATATTCTATATGTATAGGAATCACAACAAAGGTGAGCGAAATTAGCGGTATTTGTTTGTTTCTGGTGACTCATGCATGAGCTGACGCGAGCAGCTTTTAGAATTGCGTGTATGGCTTACGCGCGCGCTCACCTGAAAACCCTTTCGAGCCTCCTTAAGGACGGTGCCTACTAATTCAAAGGTGATTTTGCGTGGTTTACTGAATATGCGGGAAAAGCAGATCTTAACAAGTGTTATTGAAATCCAAAAAAAAAAAATTGGGGGTGACTACGCATTTTTCGAAGATAATTAATCAACAATATTCGTAAAGAGCTTTAAAATACCAAATAGAAGTTTAATTATCTCTGAAAAATGCGTGGTTACCCACAGTTTTATTTTTGGATACCAATAGCACTTGCTAAGTCCTGCTTTCTCCGCACAGTTTTGAACCCGCACAAAAATATCCCGGTATTAATAAGCACCACCCATAGGAAATCCGAGTAACTCAAGATGCGCAGAACGTATGCGAGATAAACAGAGTGATTACATCCGCGCAAGGCTGTTCTTCGCCTCTTATTTACACTTCATTTTCGCATTCTGTTATTTTTTTTGTTCGTATGTAAATACTTAGCTTATTACCTTTCATCCCATTGTTTCAGAAATTGTGTATATGCGGATTTTTTTTTTCCATGAACTTTAACTTGAAAATGACCTTGGAGCGGTCAAAACGCCGTTCTTATTTTTAATCGCTCGTTTTTATAACTACATGTTTTAGTAAGAACTTATTACTTCGTATTTTTTTCGTTCACGTTGAAGAATATGCCGAGGTCATCTTGAAGTAAAGGGAAAACGTTTCGCTTAGTTTATTGTTTTGCAAAGTACGGGAAAGAAATGCGCTAAAATGCCTGCCGGTCATTTATTTTTCCTCGTCATGGTTTCATTGATTTTAGCGCTGCCGTTGCCTTAGTCGATTGGCTGTTTTAAACTGCCGTATTGTTTTGTTTTTAAAACCTACGGGTAAGTTGGAAGTTGCTTGCAGCTTGAAAGAAAGGCAGACAGGTGGCACAGGAGGAAATAATCAAAATTTGGGAAGGGTAAACTGAGTTTACATAGTCGGGGTTGGAATTGGCTGAACTTTGGGCAGTGTTGATCATTTGTCCATGGTTTCCATGCCAGTCGCTCGAGTCCGGGACTCGAGCGACTGCCCTTTTGTCACCACGGATTTTCGTCTTAAAGAAGTGGCGAAAGATATGTCAAATAGTCAAAGCATGAAAACCTCCTTGACCTTTGCCCGTTGAAAACAGAGGAAGATAGCCATAACAACGATGCCAGTTCTTCGTGAACGTTTATTGTCATATAGTTATTTCAGCAAATGATTTTTTTTATACGTATTCGTCGGACGGCCGTAGAAATCATATCATAAACTTTAAAACAATACGTTATAATTAAAAGAGTGGATCAATAACAGAGTTAAGTCCTTTTTTGTGGGGCTTTACTGAGTCCTACGACGTCTGATAATTTTTGTCAGGCGCGAAAACTATACAAATTTTACAATTTACACGGCATGATCCAAAGAAATCGTTTTTAAGTCCGGCCACGATTACCAAATTGAAAATTTGGCAGAGACAATTTTTGTTGAGCTTTTCGGTTGAGCCAAACACATCATTTTTGTCAGCCTAGTGCGTACGGGCCCTTAAGGTGGTCAAACACGAAGGGTCGTGTTGCAGGGACATGTTGCAGCGACAAAAAAACTTGTGTAGTGCACACTGAGGCGACATGTAGCAGGGACAACATGTGCAAATTACAACATAATGTTGCGGGTGCATGTTTCAGGGATATGTTGCAGCGACGTGTCCCCTTGTGTGAACTGATAGGTTAATAATTGTGCAACACCAATTTGGGGGTTATTTTGTCCCCGCGACGTGTCCCATGAAGTTCAACAAGTTGAACTTCATGGGACACGTCGCTGGCATTTGTCTCTGCAACACATTCATGAGTGTGCAAATGTTGTGAATGATTTTGTCCGTGCTACATGTCCCCGCTACACGACTCTGATGCATGTCGCCTCAGTGTGTATACTACAGACCTTTTTGTCGCTGGGAAATGTCGGTGCAACATGTCCCTGCAAAATGACCTCCCCTTGTAAATTTGTTTATTGTACATGGCCAAGTTTACGTAAAAGTAATACTGTTTGAAATTTATTAAATAAACAAAGTTGTGTTCAACCGTCTTTCCTTCCTTTGACTGATTATTTTCTATGTATGTCATTCTTCACCCTGCGAGCAGAGCCTCCTTTTGTCTTTTTCTTTACTGAGGAGGAGAAAAGGAGGCTCTGCCCGAATCGCGTCAACTCTTTGAAGCCGCCGCAGCCCGAACTTCTGGACTAGTCAATCTTGTTTTCTCTCGTCAAACCGGTTTTTCCAGTGCGAGCGTCCGTTAAGTGACAAAACCGATGGTTATAATTGAAACGCGCTCCATTAATTTCCACATAACTTGCAAAACTAAAAACCTTATCTACATGATTCAATGCAGCAGATGCCATCTACAGTACATAGGAGAAACTAAACGACGTTTAAAAGACCGTTTTAATGAACACCGCCGCACTTTAGATAACGCTAACACCAAATCCAAACCTACTACAGTCGCAGAACATTTCCTCTCCTCTCCCCACAACATCTCCAAGGACATGCCATTAATTCCTATCGAAAAAATATTTTCTAACAGAGACTCGATCCGTAAGGCCAGGGAAGCTTTTTTAATTTTAAAAGGCAGGACAATTGATCCCAACGGTCTTAATATCCGCGAAGAAACGTATTAGATTTCAGTTTATTATTTTGAGTGATTTCCGTTATTTTTCCGTGACTTTTAGTATTTGAATTCAAAATCTTTGTAACTGCCATGTTTTATCACATTTTTTCCAGTATTACGTCAACATCCATTTACTATAAATACATATGTACATAGAAGCAATTCAATGTAAACTCTCATTGTACCTGAAGAAGGCTGGTTTGGCCAGCCGAAATATAGTACACCACTAAAATCAAACCTACGTTGTATAGGCTCTTGCTTAAAATATTTAGTTATAATTGAGCTCGCTGTACCATGAAAAACCAACACGGCGGCGAGATCTGGCATATTAGGCTTGGGTTCGAGACTGTATCCTGGCAACATGCAGCGCATATTCAATAAAGATCTTGCTCGATTCATGGAGAGGCCTTTCTCGAGAACGCCAAAATCGAGCAAGCAAAAGAAAGGCTCTGCTAGCAGGGTGGTAATTCTTATACTACTTCGTTTGCTAGCTATTACCAAAGCCTCCAAAATAAGAGGTTATAAACGGGTTATGTTACGTTATTTTAGGGTGTTTAGGGCAAATCTTTAGTTAATCACGAGTTTAAAACTCGAAAATGGTGATGTGGAATTCCTTAAGGTACTGATAAAATTATCGTTACATCACACAAATGATCATTCTGAGTACAAGCGACTTTCATCCCGGCGATTTGCCTTTTGAAAAACGTCGGGCCGATTTTTTTTTTCAGGATTACCCCAAGGCAATCCGTTCCAATCTTATCAGATAATTTGTGTCCATCCATGCTTCTCTTTCCTGTTGCTGCATTTCTTTTATGTTGTTCAACAGTTTTAAGTGGTTATTTCATTTTTTCGTTCTACGTTTTGGGCATTTTGGGTGTCATGAAATTACATCATTCGGAATTAGTCCACGGTATGTTCAAACTGCGAAAACACGGCGGAAAAACGTATGTAAGAAACATGTTACGTTCGCCTAAGAGATCTTCGATTTTTATTATGCCGGCATCATACCAGTCTTTCCAGTATATCGATTTACCGTCTATTTTTATATGTTTATTATTCCATAAAATTAGTATGGGTAATCAAATGGTGAAGAGTGAAATTAGGGAATAATTTCACCCGCGTTTTGTCCAAAATCAAATACTTTCCCGAGCCTATTTCACGAGTATACCATTTGATTAGCTATTAATATCATGGGTGACAAATTACGTTCATAAGACGCCATTTTGGCACTGTAGGGAAAAGTTGCCATGGCAACATTGTAGTTTCACATGGGAATGATGAGAAATTATCTATTATCTAAAAAAAATTGAGAACCCTTACTTGCTGCGTTAAATATTTTCAGGGACCCCGTTTTAGTATCCCTAAAATTTGAGACACCCCCAAAATGTCCACAAACCAATACACGATGCAGAAGTCATAAGAACGAGTGAAACAAATTAAGGCAAAAACAAAAAAAAAGCCTCCAAAGAGAATAACGATCTGCTAGGAAAAGGAAGGGAAAGGAAGGTTATTTAAGTGTCTAGTCGTTCTAGAGCTGGAACACTAATTGGGGACAGTGTAATTACTGAAATTACAATGAAAGCAAACCAAGTAAAATGTTGGCTTTTGAGGAGAGGGGAAACTGGAGTACCCGGAGAAAACCTCTCGATGCAGAGTAGAGAACCAACCAATTTCAACCCACATGTGACACCGAGTTTGTGAATCGAACCCGGGCCACATTGGTGGGAGGCGAGTGCTCTCGCCACTGCGCCATCCCTGCATCCCCTGGAAACGCAGAAAAAAGGCAAGGCAAACAAAGCTTTTAGAAAGCCAGTTGTCTGATACACTGATACATGGCACAACCTAATAGGTCAAAGCTTATCATGAAGCAAAATCACTCGCTTCTACCACCGACAAGCCTATCGTTTGAAAATAGAATTAAATTGATGCCAAAGCATGAGGCCAAAAGGTCACATTCACATTAATCAACACCAAGAAACTAAAAATATCTCATCAAGACGAACTATTTTCTTGGAAGAAAATATATCACACAGTAGTATGGAGGTCCAAATCTGAAGTCTCATAGAACAAAAACCATTGCTAAATAAAATCTTAATGGAAGCACCTAAAAGAGGCTTCTGTTCAAATATGTCCTCGAGCGAGCAAAATTATGATAAAGGTAGAGGAAACCAGACCACGTACAAGGAAGTCAAGTAGGCCTGTCAACCCCATTTTACACATTGGCTAATGGCAATTTTTGTTTTCATTATTTAAGGTACCCCCTTGAGAGTGTTTATATTTTTGAAACAGCCCCTTCTTTACCTCATCAACCCCCCCCCCTCCCCCCCACCCCCCAACAAGTTTTGGTGAACACTCCGAAATGTTTATTTTTTTGTCCTAATGCCGTCTTACAGATATCAGGAAAACGCTGCTCACGAAACGACGAACTGCGTCGCCTAGCGTCGTCCGTGAAAATGAATGGATTTTTCAGAACTAATACATTCAATATTCCAAATACAAGTGTTCCTTTCGGCGGGTTATCTGAATTCTCAGCCGCGTCCTCTCTCCAAGGCGAAAATTCAGTAGCACGAGGGAAAGATATCTTGATGAAGATTTTTAGCGAAAGTATTATTACGTCAGATTTACAGCAAACTTGCAGAAAGGGTTCACACGTCAGGTCTTGTGGTGTCTTAAGTCCAAATTCTGTCGAGCATAAAAATCGGCGTATGTTATGTCGGGTATGTCATGTCATGTCAGCCGCGGGCAAGATGGCAACATCCTGTAATGCACAATCCACGAGAATTTGAGAATAGTTTCACCTTGCAAAGCACAGGCTAAGCTAAGACGAGATATTGATTTACTTGACAATTCATTAAATAGAGATATATCGTAGTACGTGACTGTAAACTCGTGCGGGTGACGTAGAAATCGCATGTCAAGTGTTTGCGGAAGCACGACGCGGAAAAATACTTGTGCATCCAAAACAGGAAGTCGTAAGGAGAGCATATTAAATTACAGGAGTGCAGAAACTAGCGAACACAAAGGTAATTGAAAACTAAGATTTTTGAGTTTATGAACATTTCAAATTATTTACTTATTAGTGAATTTCGACCCATTGCATTTGATGTGCTCGTGTTGTTGGCAATTAACTTGCATTGTGGTTGCGACCGAGTTACTCACCGCACCTTTCTGATTTTGTTTTAATTTGTGGGAGCTAATGGCGCAAGAAAGAGTACTGTACAAAAAGATATGTCTTAATGACAGCTGTGTGGAGAGAAAGATGCAGACTCGATGAACGTGTAAATTATTTTAGGCAGACAATACATGAATGGTACATAAATGGTAAAATAATGCTCAAGAAATCGGAATAATCTACTACAAATTCGTTCTCGACTCACGAAAAGTTCGATGAGTTCTTTGGTCTTACCCTAACCCTAAACCTAACCCTAACCCTCTTAAGTTACTGTTATTACATTAATGCAAAACTATCTGTTTGGTAGTTCTATAGATAGGCTTAATGCGCTCGACCTGTATGATCTCTTCCTATGTTCTGATAAATTCGACGAACATGACCCAGACTAAATGTTAACCACTCCTTGATTGGAATATTACTCAGTCCATAGTCTGGATAAAATGGTAATGGCTGCTAATGAAAAGTCACTGTCAATTCTTCATTGCAACCTATTGGAAGAACTGCTATCTTCCCCAAAGACAAAGTTCGGGAGTACTCAACGAGAAAATTTTCAAAATTGATTTGTTATTTGCTCGAACGATTGCGTAACAGTCACTGAGTGTTCTTTGGTTAAAAATAAATTCTCGAGGGAAAATTTTATCCGCTCCTCAAAGCCAGCTAGACGTATCTTAGGGCCTGTTCACATGGAGGTGGGGGAACCCGGGTAGGTGAGATACCCCGCCTTCCTGTAGTAAAAAAAGCGAGTCAATGCCCCGGGGCGCTGGGGTGAGGTTTCCAAATGTTCAAACTAAAGATAAATGCCCGGATGAACATTACCCCAGTAATGTAGAAAAGATGCCATTCCCAAAATGATTGTTCAAATACATGAGGTCCTGCCCCAGTTCAGTAATGACATGTTACAAAGAATCAGGGAACAGACAAGCGTGGATGCAGAGCTCAATGCACTTGAAGAAGTGATTCACACAGGGTGGCCCAGAAACATTCCGACGTTATCAGAACCCCTAAAGCATTACTGGTGTTTCCACGATGAACTAGCCACAGAAGATGGGATAATCTTGAAATCCCACCGAATTGTTATCTCCGGCACTCTACAGAACGAAATCTTTTCGAAACTCCATGCGCCACACCTAGGAGCTGAGAAGACCAAGCGAAGAGCAAGAACATCCATTTACTGGTAAGGCCTCTACAAGAACATAGAAGAAACCACTAAAGCATGTAGCACATGCAAAAAACTGCTCAGTACACAACAAAAAGAGCCCCTCATTCCAACAGATGTACCACTCAGAGCTTGGCACACATTTGGTTTGGATCTTTGCACTCTCGATGGATCTGACGTTAGTTGCTGATTATAACTCAAAGTACCCTTTCGTCAAACGCATACCAACGGGACAGAACAACAGTCACTCACACAGTAGTCAAATAAAAAAGTTTCAAATCTTCAGCGAACAAGGAATCCCAGAACTGACAATGGTCCTCATTTCAGTGGCCAAGCATGCCAAAACGTCACACGAGAATTTCGCTTCAAGCTTTTAACAAGCTCCCCGCATTACCCAAAGAGTAATGGTTTATTGAAAGCCAAGTCAAATCAGTCAAGTCGACGATCCGGAAATCACAAATGACCAAGACAGACCCAGACA
>OX421455.1:27838851-27873851 GCA_949126865.1 Montipora capitata | reverse complement strand
GTTTCTTTGTACAGGGAATGAATACAACATATTATTCACAGGAGCAGAAACTTGTCAAGCATCCATTTCTCAGTTTTAAGTTGAATCATTTAGGTGTATACATTGAATTCTATTCCACGACCGGAGTTCTCTTGATGTTATGGGTATCGTTGTTGAATGCCTGAAATATTTTCACTGAATAGTTTCCACTCTTACGCGTAGTCTCACGAGGGACGATGTTGAGCACTATAAGACCAATACCATCGTACGTAGTTTCATCACACAGTACGGAGTAGACGTAACAAAACTATGTAGTTGCGCGAATTGCTGTTCCAATCGGTTGAAAGGTCATTTTGCCTGTTGGATGGGTGACCCGACACTTATAAAAAATCAATAGATAATACTGAGATTTATATTTGCAAATTACTTGTCCTCTTACCACTTAAGAGCAACTCTCTGTAAGATCCTCATATCAAGTTTTGCCCACGAAATCGATCTCGATCATAATTTTTCTGTAGCCTTCTTTAAATAGGTATATAACAAATATGAAGAAATTGGAGAAATTCGCTTCTGTAATTTTTTTTTTACCAATTTTCTTTCGGCACCGCATAAGGACATGAGATGCTTGTGAAATATGCGAATTTTAACAAAATTCAACCGATTGCTCCGGATAAAAGAGCGCGTCCCCAAGCTTACCAAGCAATTTACTAGTTATTTTAATTGAACCTTTATCTTTAAAATAATACAGGTTAGAATCATGGAAACTTTTTTGTATTGAAAATCCGAGGGAACACACTTAGCCCCTTAGATCCACTTAGCGAAACATGCGATTTTAGCCAAATTCAGTGGATTAAATCTCAAAAGTGGCTCACACTTACTGGCTCTCTTGCATATCATTGTGCAGTTCCATCCTTCAGCTACTGAATTGTGTTAATTTTTTTTGCCGCCATTCAGTTTTGGTCCAGGGGTGAGTGGTGGAACTTGCTCTACCTAACCATTTCGCCAGCGTTTCTCCATCGCGACTTCCAGAAGGATTGTCAGAATAGAAAGCGAGAAATAGGGTATATGCCTCTCGAAAATTGTCCATTCCTAAAAATTGCATACTTTCAATCACTGTTTTCCATGTGGCTATGGTTTTAACCCAACGAAGAAGGGAGACAAGGCGGTGAACGTGGACTTATTTACTGTCCGCCATGTTTTTGGAGGGATTTATGGAAGGTATGGAATCTGGAATCGAGAATGCGGAAATTTTTCAAATCCTCACCTGTTATAGTGGGCGTTTTCCATCTACAAAAAATTTCCGGAAATTTTGGTGGAAATTTCCATCGGGTGAAAAACGTGTTCCATTTAACTCAGGTCCGTTCGCCGCCCAGTGATTGCGATTTTACGCGCCAAAATTTAAAAATGTGGCGGTGAAAAGCCTGGAAGTGGTAAGACCTTTCAAAAGTTGTAAACGGAACACACATTTCCATCGGAAAGTTTCCAACGGGAAAACAGGACTACCTTTTCAGAAGTTCCATTTATTCCGGAAATTTTCCAGTGGAACGAACCAAAAAACGTCTGTTCCATTTACATCGCCAACCGGAATTTCCGGAATTTCTTGGTAAATGGAAAACGCCCAGTATTCCTTTTTTATTTGTCGAAAATAATTTCGCATTTGTAATATTTTTTTCATCTCTCACTTTAATCATAGGATATTAAGCAGGAAATCTCAGAAGTCTTCTTAGTCTGATCGAGACTTTCGCTCCCAGCATATGTCTCAATCCAAATATGTAACCTAGGCGGGGCAGTGCGTCATCTGTAAAGTGCTACAAAGTATCGCAACTTTCAACCCTTGGTTTCAGACGAAACTGGATGGCCGCTTAATGTATTAGAACGATTCAGGAGCTGAAGAATGGAACTATACAAAGTTATGTACTGTTTTGACAACTTATTTTCTATAATTACTTATATAACAGCTGGAGTCACGTTTGAATAGCAGCAAAAAGCTCGATTAGGGGTTCCTTAATGCCTTGATCAGCCAAGGCTTCTTAGAAATTCTGTTCAATATCCTGTAAATGAAAAGATAAAATAGTTATGGTAAATGCGAAATTATTTTCGACAAATAAAAAAGGAATGCTATAACAGGTGAGTATTTGAAAGATTTCCGCATTCTGTATTCCAGATTCCATAACCTCCACAAATCCCTCCAAAAACATGGCGAACAAAGAATAAGTCCACGTTCACCGCCTTGCCTCCCTTCTTCGTTGGGTTAAAACCATAGCCACATGGAAAACAGTGATTGAAAGTATGCAATTTTTAGGAATGGACAATTTTCGAGTGGCATATACCCGATTTCTCGCTTTCTATTCTGACAATGCTTCTGGACATTCGCGATGGAGAAAAGCTGGCGAAATGGTTAGGTAGGGCAAGTTTCACCACTCACCCCTGGACCAAAACTGAATGGCGGCCAAAACATTGAACACAATTCAGTAGCTGAAGGATGGAACTACAAAATTGTCCTGTGCATTACATCTCTCATCACGAGGTTTTGAGACCAGATAAAAAGAGAACGCCTATAAGAATTGTCTTCAATTCGTCCTCGGTATATCAAGGCCACCGACTGAACGACTATTGGTTAAAAGGACCGGACCTGTTAAACAGTATTTTGGGGGTCGTTCTGCGCTTTAGAGAAAATCAAGTAGCCATCAATGGTGACATATCCAAGATGTACCACAGAATTCTGATACCAGAGGAAGACCAGCACGTACATCGATTCCTGTGGAGAAGTATGGAGATAGATCGAAAGCCTGACACCTACTTGAAGACCGTTTTGACGTTTGGTGACAAACCAGCGCCAGCTATGGCACAAATAGCCTTGAGAAAAACAGCAGCAGAAGGAGAAAATCACAGTCCGAGTGCAGCAAAGACACTGAAAGAAAACAGCTACATGGACGACATTCTGGACTCAGTGCAAACTGTGTCAGAAGCTCGGCAGCTGACGACGGAAATGATGAGGTGTTAGCCAAAGGTGGTTTTAGAATTAAAGAATGGCAAGCAAATAGAGATTTAAAGGACACTGGCGATAAACAGAATTAAGAAGTGAACGTTCCTAATGGATCAGGTGAAGATAAGGTCTTAGGCATTGTGTGGAACTCTACCGAAGATTCCCTTAAGCTCAAAGTGAAATCTGAAACCATAGACTGCCTGAACTCAAGCGAATGGACTAAGAGAAGTATCCTCAGTCAAATAGCAAGAATTTTTGACCCTGTTGGCTTCGCAGCAGCTCTTCTGATACGAGCTAAGATTGGCTTTCAAGAGCTTTGGCAGCAAGGATATGAGTGGGACCAAGACCTCCCTTCAGCATTTGCAACAGAAGTGGCTCAGTCTTTTCAAGGAAATGAAAGAGCTTAATGAAGTTTCCTTTCCAAGAAGTTTAACCCCACCGCAACCCGCAGATTCCCAACCGACACTTTGTGTCTTTGCAGACGCATCTCAAGACGCATTTGGCTCATGTACTTACATCAAATGGGCAGTAGAGAAGGGTAAATTTTACATCAGATTCATAGCAGCCAATTCAAGAGTAGCTCCCCTCAAAGAGTTCACAATCCCGCGGCTTGAGCTACAAGCGGCTGTATTAGCTTCCAGAGTACAAGCCACAATCAATGAAGAGTCTCGTTTCCAGTTCAAAGAAACCGTCATCTTTACCGACAGTGCCATCGTGTTAGCATGGGTTCGTGGCAAGATCAGGCGTTACAAACCGTTTGTCTCTAGCAGAATAGGAGAAATCCAAAGTCAAACCGACCCAGCACAGTGGAAGCATATTCCAAGCCGAGACAACGTAGCAGATGATGTCTCGCGTGGTATAGTGGTTACGGAGTTGTCAGGAAGATGGCAGTCCAGACCAGATTTTTTACGCCTGCCTAAAGAACAGTGGCCCCAGAGCGAACCAGAGCCGAACCAAGAAGTAGTAGAGAAGGAATGTAGGAAGACGTTGAATGTAGGAGCTGTGGCATTCTCGCCAAAAATAGTTGACAGCAATAGATTTTCCAGTTGGAAGAAGCTAGTTCGCGTGATGACATGGGTAGTCAGGATGAAGAGAAAGTTTATAGCCAAGATAAAGCAAACTAACGAGTCCCAAATGTGTCAAGGACCGCTATCTGCTCAAGAGTTAGAGGAAGGCAGAAAGCATGTTATCATACACGCACAGAGAAGCCTACAGAACCGCCTAGTGAACAACGAGTTCAAGATGCTAAGTCCCTTTGTAGATGACGAAGGCATTATCCGAGTTGGAGGACGCGTCGACAAGGCAATCGTATCCTATGAAATAAAGCACCCAGTATTGTTACCTCGTGACCACATCGTATCACGTCTTATCATACAAGAAGCTCATCGGTGCGGACATCCCGGGGTAGCGACAACAGTAGCTAAAACGAGAACAAACTATTGGATAGTGCGAGGTCACGACCTTGCAAAAGCAGTCAAGTACAAGTGTGTTTTTTGCTGAGAAATGGAACCGAAGAGAGAAACGCAGATCATGGCCGCCCTACCTCAACACCGAACGGCACCAGACACCCCGCCATTTTACTATACGTCGTACGATTATTTCGGTCCCGTCACGGTAAAAATTGGAAGAAACAAAACGGCGAAGTACTATGGAGTTATTTTCACATGCCTCAACACCAGAGCCGTCCATCTAGAAATAGCTACTGACTGTTCTACCATGGAATTCATTCAAACGCTTCGCAGATTTTTTTCCATCAGAGGTTACCCCACTATGATGATAAGCGACAACGGAACGCAGATGGTAGGAGCTCAAAGGGAACTCCGCAAGATGATCGAAGGATGGGACATTGCAACACTTCGAGAATATTGTGCCGATAAAGGAATGCAGTGGAAGTTTACAACCCCAGGTGCACCACACCAGAATGGTTGCGCAGAGGCTCTTGTAAAAAGTTGCAAGACCGCTATAAAGAAAGCAGTGGGAAATCACACCTTGACGCCTTTTGAATTGTATACGTGTCTTTTAGAAGTTGCTAACCTAGTCAATCAACGTCCGATTGGTCGAGTTCCAAATGATCCAGACGATGGAGCTTATTTATGTCCGAACGATATGCTGTTACGTAGAGTGTCTTCTCAAGTTCCTCAGGGCCCATTCAATGAGACAAGGAACCCAAGGAAAAGAGCAGAGTTCATCCAGCAGATTGTGGACTCCTTCTGGAGAAGGTAGACAAGAGATGAGTTCCCCTTGTTAGTACCACGGAGGAGGTGGAACGTAGACAGACGTAAAGTTTGTGTTGACGACTTTGTCATGGTACAAGATTCGAATGCATTGAGAGGAACATACATACATACATAAGCTTTATTTATACACGGTATCAAATTCATACAAATATATGCTCTTCCATCGAGCCGTGTGTACATGTAACTAAATATACAAATAACTATACATGAGTAGTCTAACACGAGCGCAATTTCTACTAATGCAACTTGTACTACATACTAATATTAATTCTAATACTAATACCAATAAAAAAACTAAGACTAAAAACTAATACTTCTATACTTATCGTATAATAAAACGCTATTTGATCCTAAGTAAAAAGATTATTAAGATTGTGACAAAAAAGCAATTTCTATATCATCAGAGATTCTTTGAAGCCAGTGACAGTGGTCTGGGTTTTGCTAATATGGATTACCGGACGGGTAATAGAAGTGTACCCAGGAAAGGACGGAAAAGCCAGGAACGTGAAAGTAAAAACACCAACTGGCGAATATTCAAGACCTATCACGAAGATAGCAGTAGTGTAACCAGCCGAAGGCTTTGAGTAAGATGAAGAACGCTGCCTTCATCGGGGCGGAGGAAATGTTACAGCGATAGAACTGATTAATTAGTACCGGAAACGCATAAAGCTTTGATTGACGGTTTAAGAGAATTCATTTGAGTTACTAAGGCTTAAGTTTCAGATCAATTAATAGCACGTGTTTGAAAGGATATGAGTCAGTCGCTAACCAGTTTCAGTAGTTTAAGTCAACAGTTTCAGCAGTTTTAAACCGTCGAGTTGTTCAGTTTCAAGAGTTCGTAGTTTACGGAAACCCGCCACACAAGTAAGTTTAGTTCAGTCTTTTATTTTGATTCTTTTCTGTTCATTTTCTTAGAGATCTCGCGTATTCAAATATCTCATTGGTTGTTATGTAATTTTGTTCATTTCAGATCGAATAATTATCATAGTGAATAAAACATTGATAATACGATACACGGTTTCTTCCGTAAACTTTCAAGCCGTCGATACTCTAACTGTTCAAGAGAGCCAGTAAGTGTGAGCCACTTTTGAGATTTAATCCACTGAATTTAGCTAAAATCGCATGTTTCTCTAAGTGGGTCTAAGGGGCTAAGTGTGTTCCCCATTAGGATTAACATGTGTATTGACATTAGCTTAGCATTGAATGGCTGTTATTATGGTAGTTAGATTTTTAATTAGTGTTCGTATTAGTGGTATTTTTGTACTTTTAAAAGCATGTTAACAATAATATCATAGAGCAGTTTTCAAATGAGTGTTGAAGGTAATTACGCAATTGCATTATTGCTATGCCTAGTGATTGGTTTAAAAATCTCCCACCAGTTTTTCAATCAATATTGATGAGAAGGAGAGCCAAACCAATCGCGACTTGCACGCGCGATTTTTTTCCTTGCTTTGAGCAAGTTGGCGAATGGCCAACTGCTTCCAAAAGCGATCGCACGGGCCGAAATCCCGGGATGACTTGTTTGGTACGACGCGCCAGTGCCACGTCTGGAGATACTGCATTTTTCTCTCTTGTTCAAACATTCCGTCAGCGGATGGAAATATGTTCACGCTCTCCGATACCTAGCCTATCAAAAAAACATTAAGATGCTGGTTTTTACAAGGAATTGAGATTTCCGTACTGATTCTCTTTTAAGCGCCCTCTTCCCTTCGTCGCGCAATTTCAGCAACTTCTGAGAACTCGCGTGATATTAATCCTTAATTTTACTTTACCCGCTGCGATTACCTATACTTTTTCCAAATCCTTGTCTTGTATGTGACATCATCGCCCCCTTGTTGGTACCCGTAGACAATAGATCTCTCCTTAGCTCACTTTTTTATACCACCAACATCGCGTCATGACGTAGCAATGTTATTGTTATCTGTATCTCCAGAGATTTTTAGTCACTTGACTGAGAGGATATTGGTATTCTGGCTTTGACGAACCTTTTAACATTAGGCTTCATTACCCAGCAGCTCTTCGAGGAAATCAGTCTCCTCTCTGGAATACCCTTCTCACTGATTTGAAACTATATATCAATATTCTGACTTGACTCCAACGGTTTCAGGACAAATATCAATATTCTTGTGTATTGACGTCTCCCTTGAGAATTATGTCATCACAAAGAAAACTATGCTATCAAATTTAAGCTAAGGCCTCGAAGTCATGTACGAATGTTGGGCTTGAACTTGGGCTCTAAAAGCATTGAAACAGTGCATACAAAAATCTTTTGTTTGACGTGTACATGAATAATCTTTGTTGTACAAATGGTGCGTTGTTTCGTCAGAAGTGTTTTTGGATTAAGGTTACAGTGCGGCTTTAGTTTTTCAATTTCCATTTCCATTAGTAGGGCTAACGCCCACGTGGTCCATATGGGGTACAAAACCAGCACTTTACATTACACTCAAATCAGTTAAGTCTGTTGAAATATAGTGCTTCATGCCCAACGTTTGCAAAAACGTCATCCTTCCTTGTACTTGTACATGTTCATTGCCGTGACTTTAACGTCTTCAGTTCCCACGGCCTGCTCCCGTCTGACCGTCTCAGTCCGTAGAGCAGCGGTAATCTAACCCGAAGGTCGTGGGTTCAATTCCCACCCTGGTCAGAGTTTTTCTCTGTCCTTGTGTGGGCTCATTTCCATTAGTAGGGCTAACGGTCACATGGGTCATATGGGGTAAAAAACTAGCACTTCTCATTACACTCAAATCAGTTAAGTCGTCTCCCTAATTTATGCGTCTTGGGATGCACGCGTTGTTTCACGTGTCTTTTAGGGTGACGCTACATTGGGGCATGCCCTACCTTGCCCTACTTTTCCGTTCGCTTGCTGAGGATTCGCTTGTTTTCTTCTAAAACTCATGCGATTCAAGCAAAATTGCCTAACTGGTGAATTCCACAGTAAATATCGCACTGATCGCTTCGTGATTCATGCGATATCGGTTTTTCGAGTGAAATTTACCGTGGAATTCACTAGTGAAGTAATGAATTTTTCTCTAGAAGAAAGCGAAGAAAGTGATTTCATTAAGCAGTATTAACCGGAAACACCAAACCGCGGACAATTCCAAAACCTTTTATTTTCACTAACCCTACAGGACCCTACAGCCAGTAAGAATAAATAACCCTAACTAAACTTTCTGGATCTGAGTACAGGTAAATTTTCTTTGGTCCCCTCTACCTACCAAGAATTCAATCAGTTTCTTAGCCCTTTTCTCGAACGAACCCGACGTAGAGCAAATGCGCTTTCACCTAAGAGCCTGAGAGTACGGAATGCTATGTTTACAACCCTTAGGATGACGTGATGTGTGATAAAGTTACTGATGCTTGTCAACTCCACTCTTGTTTTCTTGTTTTCTCCAGGATTAATTTTGTCCCCATGAAATTCATCTGAGTGCGTATTCAACATAGGTAAAATGGGGATCATCAATTGAACCTACGTACTCCCGGGTTATGGATCGGGATAAACTTATTGAACCTAACACTCAACCTCCCATCGATAGGGTACCATTCACTGTTATGTATCATCCACGTTTGCCTAATATAGGGGTTTTTTTGAAGGAATTACATCTACTCCTTCACTTACCTGACAGATGCAAACAAGCAGTACCTAATGTGCCAATGATGTCGTTCCGCCGACCAAAGAATCTGCACGATTATTTGGTTCGTGCGAAACTACGGCCACTATGTATTAACAATCGGGACAATAAAGGAACGGGCATTGTAATACTACGAGATGCGATGTTTGCAACCACGTTGTTCCCGGTAGTAGTTTCACGAGCCATACAACCAAGAGAAGCTATACTATAAATTATCAGTTAGATTGTAATTCTTATTTTGTTGTATATTTAATTACTTGTAAGGTTTGCCGATTGCAGTATGTTGGATCGACCAGCACTAAATTTAAGCTGATATTTAATAACCACAAAAGTCGCCTTAGAGCTCATTCCAGTAATCGACTCTTCCTGACTGTTGACAGGAAATGCGACGACTTAATCTATAGGCATTTTTATAGTCCTAGACATCATGGACTACAAGATGTTGTCGGGTTTCAGCTGGTGTTAGCATATAAATATAGCACGCGTAGTTTGTTCCCTTACAATTATTATTGTTGGTTTTAGTTATTCATGTCGCTTTAGTTTTATCTTTTTCATGTGCGTGCGCGCGTGCTATGTTTTAATTACAAAATAATTAGGATAGTACGCGCAATCTCATTGGTCAATAGCTGTGTTTAGATCATGTGAGAGTATGGAGACACGACTGTGACATCACACGAATTGGTTATGTATTGTCAGACGCCCGTTTTGATTGGCTAGTAGGATATATGAGCGTGTATCAAGAAAATCTGTTTCAATCAAGAAGTAAAAAACCTGCATTTTCTTTCATTTGTCGAAATATCTTTGAAGAATATTTTATAAAAGCAAGGGAGGACTTTTTTCCGTGTTTCCATAGCCTCTTGTTGTTGTTGTCGTTAGTGGGTTTTTGTTCCCTTACAATTATTAGCGTCGGTTTTAATTATTTATGTCGCTTTAGTTTCATCTTTTTCATGTGCGTGCGCGCGTGCTATGTTTTAGTTAGTCAAGTTTGTTATTGTCATGCTTACACATTGCAGTACTCTATCCTGAATATCGGGCTTCTCGTGAAGCTTTGTTGAATCAAATGTTGATGATGTGTTGAAACCTTTTTCCCATCCCAGCAGTCAACATCGTTCAGCAAAATCGATTATGGACGTCGAAGAAAATGTTAAAGCTCTTTGCCCGGGGCCTTTAATAGCCTTCGAATGTGGCCGCATAAAAAATTGAGAACTTAAGACTCTAATTCTAGTTTGGGTCAGGGTTGTAGTTATGTAATCTACACTTCATGAGGTTTCGAGGTTTTGAATAATCGACCTATATAGGATGGTTGTTGCACTGAGTACAATATGAAGAAATTTTTAAAATAAAGAAACAAAAATCATTGAAGCAAAATAATGTCCCTATTGATCTTGGCTTATTGGCTAAGAAGAAATAAGAACATTAATCAACCATTTTGTTTATGTGACAACATGTTTAAAGTTAATCTTGATGATTAGTGACGATACAACAAGAAATTTACCATGAAGGGCAAAATGGAAAGAGCCTTGTATTAAGGTGATGCCCCTCAACGGTTTTGCACTGCGCATCTCCTACTGCGCATAACGTTGGAAGCCACGTTGGAACTCTCCCAAGTCCTTTCGCGGAAAGGGACTACTTGAAGCCGAAAATTGGCCTTTTGCTGTCCATTTGTCGTTGTGTTGCGAAGAAGAGAGCACACTGAGCCGCCTATTAAATGGTGTTATTTACTCGTAATAGGTACAGGAAAAACATATTTTAAGGAGAAAATAAAAGGATAGTAGAAGTTGTAGTATTCATATACAAATGACGCGGCACTGCATTTGGATCCAGACATCTGAGTGTGACTGAGGTGATCATGATGTAGCGGTCCAATTTGCTTACATGTCTTTGTAAGATCAAGCAATTTGAAATCACTTTTCTGAAAGATTATAGCCCGGATAAACAAGTAGGCACAAGTTTTCAGTAATATTTAGTAGCTTTTGTTATATAACAACGGAGACCCCATCTTTTTTTGCAATTTTTTAATGTCCTATGCATCAATATCAATTGTGCCAAGTTTGACAAAAATCTGGATAGTACTTCATTTTCAAGATCTTTCAAGGGACTTACCAAAACGGCTTGGTTGATTGTTGCGGTAATTTATTTATCGCGTGACAGCAAATCAAAAACCAGATAAAACTCCTTATTTTTCTTTGTATTTTTTTACGCCCAACAGCTGGCGGTGACTAACTTCCTTCTACAATGAGTAAGAAATCTTGGGAAGCTGTCCAAGGAAAAGTTAACGGTGTGGACAGAGAAGGAGACGTGTAAATTAGTAATTTCACCATGCTCATGTAAAGAGCTCTATAGCAAGAGGGACAAGCTCAGTTGAGCGGAAAGTGGAAGACTTCTGCGCAGAAAATTACGGCGAATAATGTTCTAGCAGGAGTAACCGGCTTGTAAGTGTACTCGTCTGACTAGTGTTCATTCGTTTTTTAACAAGAAAATATCTAAGGAGAGTTTTGACTTGAAATATCCATCGAAGTATCCATTGAAATAAAACTTGAATTCTCGACAGTCTTGTTCCATTTTATCTTTTTAGTTTTTTTTTAATGTTACAAGAGCACATAAGTATTCTACAGTGCTAATGCTAAGTTAAAATTAGCGCTGATTTAAAAGGTACCTTGAATTAAAAAATAGATTAATGAAACATATTATATTAGTTATATCTTCAGGCAAAAATTTCCATGGCAATTTTCATAGTGTAAAGACAACGATGATGCGATTTCCACGTGTATAAATGAATGATCTCCTCATAGATAAATTTTCAACACCCTTGTTTCATTTTATCCTTGTTAATACGATTTTTTTTTTTTTTGTTACCAAAACACACTAGTATTCCACACCGTTACTAATTTATTCAATAAACTAATTGCTGACTTTAACACTGAGTGCTTTGATTAAAAAAAAAAACTAATGAAACATATTAGTTTTATCTTCAGGCAAAAATTTCCATGGGAATTTTGTAAGTATAACAACACCTATGATACGATTTCCACGTATATATAAAAGAAAGAATTTTGTCATTAACAATAAGTCGACTGATCAGAAGGTGAGTGAAGCCAGTTGAAGCTGACCGCAACTTAAATTTTTGAACTTTCTGCAGGTATGAATAACTTTTTTGTCTCTGCCAAATTCAGCGAAATACATTATGAAGAGAGCCGATCAGTTGCTGAATTTCTCTTTCAGAGGAAATCATATGATCGCGATTTTGTTATTTTGCGTAAATGTTCTCAATCTTTTCTCCCAAGTGTTACGGCCTAGGGACTTAAGCAGAATCCTCAGCGATATCATCAGTTGATAAAACAAGTTGAACCAAAACTCGGTCAATTGTACTCCACGATGCAATCAGGAACACGAGCTGCAATGTCGACATTTTAAAGCATATGAGACAAAATAATTCATATTGGTCTTAAGGAAAGACAGATGACAACTGCATGTAAAAAAGGACCCTGTAAGAACGTTAACGTTTTTTGCTGTAAACAAGTAACCCAGAGAATCCAGTTTCACCTTCACACTTACTCATAAACAAAAGGCAGATCATACAAGGTAATGGTTGGCATTGTTTAAAGTGGTACTACGACCAAAAAAACAATTGTTTTTTTTCTTTGGATTTCAAAACTATGTTAACTAAACACTAACTGACCCAAGTTTTAAGTTCTGATTTTAAAGAGACCCCTGTTTATTTTAACTGGAATTTTCCTATTTATTGGTCCGCCATTACTACTTTAAAATCTTGAGAGAGCTGGGTCGAGGAGAAAATGACGTCAAAGACTCACTAGTTTAAGAATGGAATGCGTGTGTACGCGGCCGAATTAATATGCAGCACGGGAGTTTCGGGCTTTCAGACCCGTGTTTTGCATATGTAATAAATTGGGTTTACACGCTGAAATTTTAAGCTAGTGAGTAAATGACGTCATTTTCTCTAGATCCAACCCTCTGAGGTCCAATCGGCCAGTTTTGAACGTGAGTAATGGCGGACCGTGAAATCCAAAACTTACACTCAAAATAAACAGCTTTTGGATAAAACTCAAAGCTCAAAATTTTGCCAGTTAGGTGTTAAGCAAACACGCTTTCAGAATCTGAAGAAAAAAAGGAAATGATTTTTTGATCATAGTACCACTTTAACACTGTTTTGCACTCTTAGAAACTCATCCTATTCAAGTTCTTTCCATAGCTTTCTTGTAATTTCTTGACAGAGGGAAAGGGGAGGCCATGAAATTCTCCTAAATTTAATTTAGCTATAGTGTACTAGTTTTATAATTCCTTTGCAAAGACAATGTGCATGAGCTTTAAAACTTATAAAATACTGTATAAAGCATACTAATAAGGTAGAGCTTGTCGTTTCTTGTTTGGCGCGATCACTGTTAAAGCTCTCTAAGAATATTAGTGAAAAAGCTGCAAACTAATTTCGCGAAAAAGAGCAAGAAAGCAGGGTGCAAGGTGTGATGTGGAAAGAAGTTATTTATCGGGCGCCGCCAATCGGTACTCGCCAGGGTTGACTTCAAAAGAGACAAAGGAGAAAGGTCCAGAATCAAAGAGCAATTAGCTAATGCTGAAAATTTTATTCATGTGGGAGAGAGGGATATCCTCGTGTAAAGGGCGGGGTCTTTGTCAAGCAAATTCTTTATTCACTCATTTGCACTTTGTTACATTAATAATTAGTATAAAAGAAGAAAAGGAAAAAAGGTGTATATTTGTGCAGAAATTAGAGCTTGGAGGCTAAAATAACCGAGAGGTTTTCGAGTTAGTCTCCAGGTTTTTGATGTTTGGGAAATATGCAAGACATCAAAAGAGAAGAAATTTCTAAGTAGTTTATTTGCTAAGGAGCTAAGATTGGCTTTGAAAATGTTGCTCAGACAGTAAACAAAACCATGATCTTTTGGAAAAGTTGAAGACGCTAAGGTCTTTTAGATCGGTGGGGATGTTGTCCCAAAAAAGAGTAGCGGTAAACGCTATTGTTTGTTTTGCAGAATTGGAACGAACTTTTGGCTTATATAGGTTTTGTTTGGAAGCATATCTAGTGTTGTAATTATGGACAGTACTAGCCTATTGAAAAAAATCTTGAAACATAATTGGCAGGAAACATTTATGCCACAGGTGCGTGAACTTTTTTTCAAGGTTTTGTTGCTAACAGTGGTATCGCAACCAGTGTTCACAGTTCCTCTTTTTTTGCTGAAAGTTTCTTTACAACTTGATCAATCTTTTAAATCTCTCTCTCGATTATTAAAACCACTAGGAAAACGGCGAGAATTTTCTTTGTTAGTCTGATACGCAGATTACGTGCACTGAACGATTCATAAGATTGGATAATTGAATTTGTTATACCTCCCAACTCAAATACGTTTTCCGATTGGAGGAGAACGTGTCACGTGTCATGGGTCAAAACTCAGTAACTCCCTAAGGTGAACAAAACTCAATAACTCCCTAGGGAAACAACGACTTGAACTTTCTACTTGCACGTGATCAGAAGGTGTAACTTTGAAACAGCGGCAAATTCCGTGTAAAAATCCGTGTATTGTTCTATCTTGAGTTGGGAAGTATTACCCTCAATGTTGCATATTGAGGGTGTCGGGGAAACAAAACTCACTGTTTCCCTTCGGGCCAGTCATTAAGTGCTTATTAATAGCTTTTCGAGTTCGTTTACAAAACGCTGGACTTGCGAATTATGACCTTCTTCAATGGGCTGGCTGAGAATCGGCAGATTCTATGGGGATAAGTCCAAAAACACGCCTAAATGTGGTTCATCTTTTTAAATTATGAAAGAAGGGACTCATTCCTAAACAATTGCATTTCTATTGAATTTTGATCCAAGCCAGCGATTTCAGTGGAGAACATGGAACAGCTCTAGAGTAGGTTCCTTGACTCGAAGCACTGTCAACAATTGTGACAGCTCCCAAAAACTCTTGAATAGGTCAGTCATAACTTCATGTTTGCAAAGCTGAATGCAAAAACTAATTGTTTCGTGACATTACTTCTGCATTTTCGCCATCAGAGCTCTCGTGATCATATGGTTATTATGCACGTATTATGGGCAATCTTTGCTGACGGCAATCTTCACAATTCGTCTCATTAACATTGCAATTTGTTTCTGGAAAGCGTATTGCTTACACTAATTGACCGAAAAAAAAGAAATGTAATTTTTAACCCCGAGGTAACTACCCCTTTTAAAAAACGAGAAAGGCGCGGTGCCTTAAAGGTGGGCAGACAATAGGGGTCATGATGCAGGGACATGTTGCAGCGACAAAAAGATGTGTAGTACACACTGAGGCGACATGCATATTAGGGTCGGGAAGCGGGGACATGTGGCAGGAACAAAATCACAACACTTGTACACACACATGAACATACATACATACATACATACATAAACTTTATTTTTCCTCGAATTTAAGAGTAGCTATTATAAAAGCTAATATTTCCGAGAAAACAATAACAAAAATAACAAAATATACAACAACTTATTAACTACGATTCTGTACAATATTTACAAGTTATAGACCGATTTCATAAATGGCCGCCAAAAACGAATTTCATAAATGGCCGCCAAAAACGAATGTTGCAGGTACATGTTTCAGGGATATGTTGCAGCAGCGTGTCCAATGAAGTTCAACTTGGTTTTGCACAATTATAAAATTGTCAGTTCACTCGAGGGGACATTTCACTGCAACATATTCCTGAAGCATGTACCCGTAACATTGCATGTGTGTGCTCATGTTGTGATTTTGTCCCTGCTACATGTCCCCGCTACACGTCCCTGTTACATGTCGCCTCAGTGTGCACTAAACAAGTTTTTTACCGCTGCAACATGACCCCTTGTGTCTTCCCACCTTAAATCAACCGAGGACGCACACAGAGCTTAGTCGTGCTTGAATGAATGCGAACAAATGCAAAGGGTGAAGTGCCCTCTTAAATTTTTAAGCCCCGTGCAAACAAACGCAACATTGTCGTCCGTTTGCAAACCCTGTTGCTTGTTGTTGCGTGTTGTTGCACGTAGTTTGAAACTGGTCAAACTTTTCAGCCAACAACTCATATGTCCTAACATTTCTTATATTCCGTGATCGCCGAAGCGTAGCGCAACAATGTTGGATCCGTTTTCACAGCTCTTCCAACATTGTTGGTGCCACGCACGAGCATTACATATGGTTTCCATGGAGACAACAACCATTAACATGTTGAAAACAAGTTGGCAGCCGAATTTTGTAAGTTTACAAAGTCTTATGGGTCATATCCTTCCCTTAATACACTGCACGTCCTTACATTGTTAAAAGATGCTGAGTCCATTTGCAAGGGGCATTAGAGCGGAGGTCAGTTAACAATGTGATTTAATTTCATTGCTGATTGAAAAGCAAAGAGCTCATAGTAAGGAGGAAAATTTCATCAAATCATGACAATCATTAAATCCTTTTTTCAGTGTCCCAAACCTAAACACCTTGATAATTGAAGCAAGTTTATTAAACAGAGATAGCTGAATTCCAGTGAGAGATGTGACTCCTTGGGACAAAATGGCATATTCGTTGCCTTGATATTTACGGCATGCGCGTTGTGTCCAACAGTTGGTTCTAGCCATTTTCGTCCCCAGAATCTGCTTTTCTTTTGGTCATCGCCAAGAACATGGATTCTGGCCACAGCCAAAGAAGGAAGTCCACAAATCACGGACTTCCGGCTCTTCTGCGCATTCTCAGAAATCCGAAACAATAACGTTTGTTAACGGTTTCAGCGACTGCGTGTATTTTTGGCCGTAGCCGGAGTCCGTGTTCTTGGGGCGGACCAAAAGAAAAGCGGGACTTTGGGGACGAGAATGGGTTCTACCGTCTTCAAAAATGGCCGACTTAGCTATGTTTGTTTGTGTGTTTTTAACAAACCTATTGGGTTTTACAATGTAACAGATTCTTTTATCTTTTGAAGTCAATTTGTAAATACCGTGAGGGCCGTCTGTGAGCAAACTCGTATGTTATGGAAACGAAATGTAATCAATGATGTCAGTAAAGATTCCCTTATCGACCGACAAAATTCCGGAGTGCTCCATAAAGGAGTAAAGCCTTGGTTCATGCAACATTCTACCTCTTGTATACTGGTATGTGAAACAAAAAGGGAAAAAGTTTGCGAAATGTTATACAGTACATCAAAGCATTATCACTGATTTTGCCTGGTTTATTTTTAAATCTTCCCATTCAGATTGTTGGTTCTTGGTTTTTTCGTTGATTCACCATGAAACGCATTTTGATTGTGGCCGTCTGTGCCTTTCTGATCATTTCCACAAGCGCAGGACCCTTTCGCAAAGGTGTGTAGCGAAAAGTATTTCATTAAAGTACTTAAAATAATATGGACTCGACAATACTTAATTAAGCCTCGTTTTGCATTCGAGAAACCTTCGACACCTATCACCAATTTACCCTTAGATCAGACCAGTGAGACTGATTGATTCCGTGCCCTACTGGGCGAATTCATGCTGAGTCTAAGTAGGCCATAAATGCAACTGGAACTCAAGTCAACTTGAGACTTACTCGACAACTTATCGCCTTACCGTGTTTTGATTTGCTCGGGTACGCATTTCAGGGGGGGTAAAACTTGTAGACTATTAAAGATGGTAATTTAGCTTTCCTGAAGATAGGTCCTTTCTAAGAATAAGGTTCTAAAGTAAGGTACTTCAATTGAAACTAAACCCCGTTCACAATCAAAGTCGAACTCGGGCGTACTTGAAAGCCTTCTTACTTCGCTTACTGTTTGTGGCTTTCACGCCTTAGGAAGAAAGAAGTCTAACAATAGAACATTTCACAGTTTTGTGCTCAGTTACCAGGCCTTTGAATAAAAGCGAGGCTGGAGTTGCTTTGATACAAACCTCATAACATTTGTTATGTAAGTAGAAACGGGTTAGCATGATAACAACATGATTTACATACGAAGGGCAATGAGATTTGTATCAACTCCAAATCCAGCCTCGCCTTTATGCAAAGGCCTGGTAACTGAGCACAGAACTGTAAAATGGTACAGTCAGGACGCAGTTCTGTAATTTCATTGGATCCCTTTAGGACGCAGCTGCATTTTGTTTTACGTCATGGTTCATTGTTTCTTTTGTACCGTGTGCATTGTTTTCTGAACCAATCCCGAGAGCTGCGTGGCGGCCCAAAAGGTCTATTTGAGGGTGTTATGGCAAAGACAGCATTCTTAGCTTAAGACCAATTTCTTTAGCGAAAATCTTTTACCTATCCTACCATCTGCGGCACCGTGCGTAAGACGCCATGTGAATTCATTGTGGTAGTATCGAGGTAGTACCAGTGGCGATGATGGTATTACTAGGGACTTTTAAGATCTACACGGTTGTCAACAGGAACGACACAGAACAAAAATATCATTGGTTAATTAAAAGAGGAAAACTAAACGTGCTGTTCGTGCTGCAATCATTTTAGCACAACTTGGCTGTGTTTTTACGACAGCGGTTGTCTAGCTTAACATTCCTGCATGAAGTTGTTTGTTTGCAGATTTCGTTAAGCGACTTAAAAATGATACGTGTTTTCACGGGTAAGATTAAGGATGCGTTCGATTGACCCTATTCCGGAATAAGAATACGTGGAGTGATGATTTAAAACACTATGTATGGCGTTTTGCAGCAACAAGAATAATAAAGCTGAGTTGAAATAACATTTTAGCAGATGTTTGACAATATTCATGTGAATCCCCGCAAAAAGGAAGGATTTCTAACTTCTATTCCATGTATTCCTATTCCGGAATACGGTCAATCGAACGCACCCTAAATGAGAAGAGAGCACGTGCCAATATTATAACAAAAATAATAAAAATAGCACGCCTGTTGTATTCCGATTTGAATAACCGCAAGCGATTCCTCATTGGCCGAAATTAATTGCCAACTCTCGCTTAAGCTGCTTGGTTTGGTGGCTTAAATTTAATGAAAATTCCAATGAAGTTTGCCGAGTCGCTTAACTTTAAGCGAGTTGGAAAAGCAACTGATTCACGCGATTTCCGTATGTCACTTGTTAAGCGACCCTAAAAACCGCAACAAAGACATGAAATCACCAAATTTGAGGTTTTGACGACAACGCGAGCTGTTTCATCCCCTATTTTTACTCTGAAAGCGCTCCTACCAATTTATTATATCTCTCAGATAGTACGCGCGCTGTAATTGGCTAAATTAGCGGGCCGTATTCTACAGTACGGCCCGCTGTACAGCCCGCTAAATTTAAAATTTCGACAAAACATCATCTAGCGAGTTTTTCATGTCATTTCTGTTGCATAAACTTGTACTGAAAACTGTTTGAATCTTGCAAGCAACTATTTCAAACTTAACAGTCAAGAACATTTAGTTTTTGGGATTTTGGCACAGCATTCTTTGTGGCGGTTGAACCGTCCGCTTCACTTTGACTAGTTTCCTTGCCCGCGCGCCGGTTACGGATCCTCGTTTTTTCCCGGGAAAAAAATCAACGGGAAAAAACTCGGTCCGTAACTTACAGTACGGACCGAGAAAACGAGCTTAGTAAGAGGTATTTATTTTTAGGATCCTTTAATTACTCGCATCGAAGAAATCGACTTATACTTGAGGTGACGTAGATCTTGAAGTCCCTACTCTTAAAACTTAAATACTTTAGGATTATATGATCAGTGTACAGGAATCGAACTCACGACATTTGAAATCATTCCTCCATAGCACAAAAGCTTGATCATGCATTGGATTTAAAAGGACCATGGAGTATAATAAAGAATGCTGAATTTCGTCCTCGGCATTCATCGCGTTCTGGGAAGAAGGAAGCATTGCAGAAAGAGAATGTTAAAGGCCTCCGACCTTGTGTAAGGAATTGCGGTGGTGGGATTGGAGATATTCAGAACTTCTTCAACATAACGAGTGAGTTTTTCAATGTTCAGAAATTCGCGTACTGAGGTTGCACGTTTAATTCTAATATTTTATATATACAAGTCAATTACTCATTAATTTGGTTAGGGTTATCGTAACAGCTTATGTTCAATCGAAGAGGATACTTCATGGCATTTATGTAATGTATTTCTGGAGTGACAAGTGATATAACACGATACCATACTGTAACTTTAATTAGAAGGGGAGACGCAATAGGCCTTTTGCAACAAACGATCACATGGTACAAAATACGCCATGCTGGAGGGCAAGCTCATTATTATTCCCCCACTGGGACATTAAAACAAAGAGACCTGAACCAGTGAAGCTTGACTTGCCTTTGTTTTAATGTCCCAGTGGGGGAATAATAATGAGCTTGCCCTCCAGCATGGCGGATTTTGTACAATGTGATTGTTTGTTGCAAAAGGCCTATTGACCACTTTAGCTTTTACATTTTGTTTTCCCATTTCAGACCACTTGATGTTACTCTAGGGAAACGTTTCTTTCAAATGCCGTCTCATGCACGTGCATATGTATGCACAACGTATGAAAAAACAAAAAGGAAAATTCCCTTGAGAACATCACGTGGTCTGAAATGGGAAAACAAAACGTTCAAGCTAAAGAGGTCTATTAAACCGTTACAGTTTGCTAACTTACCGTCCTCTTGCTAAAACCACAGAGGACAGATCACAACAGCGGGATCTCCATGCCCTGTCCTTTGCGAATAGTGTGCGGGTTCTTTCTCCGCCCACATTGGGGTTATGAACATTGAAGGGTTATGAGAAGGGGCCTACGGTTTATCGTCCTTATCCGAGAAGACTAACCATTTTGCGGATGGAATTCACGGGCAGCACTTTCTCCTAAGTTGTTTAGAGACCCTGAGTGTTGGCCGACGGTGCTGGAGGAGTTTTTGATCCCGCGACATCCCGCAAAGTAGTCCGGTGCTCAACCAGGGAAGGGTTACGTTTTTGCAAACGTTGGCCGTGTAGCTTATAGATTAATATAGACTTAAATATTAGATTGTAATGTGAAGTGCTAGTTTTCTACCCATATAGACCACGTGAGTGTTAGCCCTACTAATAGAATTGGGCCCACCCAAGGACAGCGAAAAACTTTGACCAGGGTGGGCATTGAACCCACGACCTTCGGGTTAGATCACCACTGCTTTACCGACTGAGCTATCTGTGACCCATATAAGCAGTAATATGATCCGGGATAGACTCCTGATTAGACTAATTTTGTCACTCAGTTTTCTCAGGCTTGGTTGCTTTAATATTATTCCTCTATGATTGAGAATGGTCTATCGTGCGATGTGAAACTTATGAAAAAACTCTTCTAATTAAAGCAGCTGTATGAAAACCCTGTACATAGTCTTGATATTACAGTTCTGGGCGCGTAGTAACCTCAAATAAACAAATTCCAACATCTATTTATCTCTTTTATCTTCATTTTTCAGATGTTTTGAATCCTGTTTAATTCCTGGCAAGCTTTGCTTCAGAAAAGGGAAAACATTAACGCGGTTAAATGGGCTCGCACAAATTAGTTAGGCTGTTACCCACTTAGGCACAATTACTTTGTATTTTTATCCATGCACGATGCATCAATAAAGCAAATGCTCCATAACAATCCAATTGCTGTTTCATGCTTTTGCTTTTGTTGTTGTTGTTGTTGTCTTGTCACCCTCACCCCTCCTCACCTCCTCGTACACCTACATTATGTGCATGTCATTAACACCCAATAAGCTCGTGCCGCCATCTTGGATTATTCTGAGTGGCCGTTATTTTGAATAAAGACGTCCAGTCATCCGGGAGATACTACTTCTTGCCTCTGCAATTCGCCATCAGATTTCACATAAAGGTAAAGGTAAAGGCGGCTACGAGCCTAGAAGGCCCACCAGGCCGGCGCTTATCTCCAGAGTTCATATGATCTGGTTATTATGCGCGTTTTAAGAGCAATCTTGACGTCAATCTTCACATTTCGTCTCATTAAAATTGGAATTTGTTTCTTGAAAAGCACGTTGCTTAAAATAAAGGTACGCCAAGCTAACGTTGTAATTTGAGCGTCACCATCAGTTAAGATTATAAGGGTTTGTACGGGAATTTGCGAACGTGCTTAGGAGTCGAAAATAAAGAACATGAATTGAACAAAAATGTTGTTCATGATACCTTGTCAGTATTTTAGTGGCGTACTTTAGCCATTTCACCGTGATTCCAGTGGGTTGTAGGTTCGCAGTTTTCCTCTCTCTATATTTGTCTTCAAGGTTGGAAACTCCAATGAAGAGGTCGGAAACATAAGCTACTTTAAGTTCTTGCAAAAAGCTCAAATCGACACGAAGTTTTACTCAAATTCCACATCAGCATGCCTCTGAGCTGGGAGATGCGGTGGCTTCTTGGTTAGTGTGCTCGACTCCGGATCGAGTGGTCCGGGTTCGGGTCCTGGCCGGGGACATTGAGTTGTGTTCTTGGGCGAGACACTTTACTCTCACGGTGCCTCTCTCCACCCAGGTGTATAAATGGGTACCGGCGATATGCTGGGGGTAACCCTGCAATGGACTAGCATCCCATCCAGGGGGGAGTAGAAATACTCCTAGTCGCTTCATGCTACGGAAACCGGAGATAAGCGCCAGCCTGATAGGCCTTCTGGCTCGTAAGCAGTGTAAGCAGTGATGCCTCTGAGCTTGGACCGTATCTGCTCCAACAACAAGGAACGGGACAAATGGACCAAACCCAACAGAAATCAACGACGTCGGGATGCTGCGGCTCGAACGAGGAGGGGAGGATGTCTCCCCTCAAATCTTTCGGGGCGAGAATTGCATTGAACAATTTCTGCAATGGCTGGAGGAACTCACGGACCACAAGCTACGTCACAGCTCTCGCCCACAATTTCAAGGGCTGCGATTCTTACTTTGTCGTGAAACGTTTGATTGAGCGCAAACAAAAGTTTAAACCCACGCGTACTGGTGGCAAACTGTTGAAGCTCACTTGCAAGGGTGGGTACATTAGTTTTATCGACTCCATGTCGTTCTTCGCCATGCCTCTTGCTTGGTTAACCGAAACATTTGGCTTGGATTCCAACAATTTCAAGAAGGGGTATTTTCCACATCTCTTCAACACCCCTGCGAACGCCGACTACGTGGGTCCCATGCCTGAGAAAAAAACCATGTCCACGGCAGGCAGGGCTGAATTCAAACGATGGTACACTGTTCTAGTGGGAAACAAGGCACAGTTTGACATGCAAAAGGACCACGTGGACTATTGCATCTCCGACGTCAAACTCCTCCGAGAGGGGCGTTTGACCTTTCGTCGTCAGTTCCGCGAATAGACCAGCTTTTTTCCCTTTGACGAAATGACCATCGCTGGAACGTGTCTGCATGACTATCGCCTCAACCGCATGGAGGAAGACACCATCGCCTCCAAACCTATCAAGGGCTGGCGACTCATCCCCAACCACTCCAAGGCCGCCATGGAATGGCTCTTGGGGCAAGAACATCGGCTGCAGGAGGAAGACCCGCTTCCAAACCATCGGCAGCGTATCAAGCATGCTCGCTCGTGGATGGCTTCAACGAAATCACAATCTACGAGTTCTTGGGTTCTTTTTGGGCATGGGTGCCACCGGTGTTTCCCCAATCGTCATGAACCGTACCGCCGTCACGATCAATGGGTGATGTTCGACGTACCACCATGGAACGTCTTCAGGGTCTTCGAGACCTGGGATACCATGTCGTGACCCTCTGGGAATGCGAGTGGCAGCAACAAAAGAAAACCGATCCTCACGTTGCAGAGTTCGGCAAAACCCTTCCTGTCATCAAACCCATGAATCCTCGCGATGCCTTCTTCGGAGGACGCACAAATTCCTGCTACTTTTACTACAAGGTTCGAGTCAGTGAGGAAATATGGTATGTGGACCACAGTTCCCTCTACCCGTGGGTCAATAAGAACGGAATGTATCCCAACGGCCATCCTCCGATGAGGAGGACAGCTCACCTCCCCGTTATGTCGCACCTGTGTGGAGCAAGACATTGACAAACCTCTGCACGAAAAATCCCTTTCGTGCGATCACATCGTGGATCAACGGGCGCTAAGCGGTACATGGTGCACCCTCGAGCTGGAAAAAGCGGTGGAGATGGGCTACGTGATTCAACACGTCCATGAAGTGTGTCACTTTCAGGAAACACGCCGCGGATTATTTGCCGAGTATGTCAACACTTGGCTTAAGATCAAAGTAGAAGCGTCCAGATGGCCTAGTGGGTGCGACGCAGAAGAGCAACGGCGGCATACGTGGAGGACTTTGAACGTCATGAAGGAATCCAGCTCGATCCAACTAAGATCACTTACAACCCAGGTCGACGTTCCTTAGCCAAACTAATGCTCAATTCCTTGTGGGGCAAGTTTGGACAGAGGGATACCCTGATGCAGGTGAAAACCTTCTTTGACCCTCTACCTTTCCAGCTCTTCATGAAGTCGGACCAACATGACATTCGGTACGTCAGTTGCCTCGATGCGAAATGGGTGGAAGTGCACTACGGTGCCGAGGACGAGTGCGAAGAACTCAATGTCAACACCAATGTGTTCATTGCAGCATTTACGACCTGCTGGGCTCGTTTACGGTTGTACGAGGTATTGGAACTCCTGGATCCTCTATTACGACACCGTTTCCGTCCTCTACGTGCATCGTCCCAATCGAGCTGACGTCACCTCGGCGAGTTCACCAACGAACTAAGACCCGGTCAGTACATTGCAGAATTTTGGTCAGGCAAACCTAAAAACTATGGGTACCGATGCAATGATGATAAGACAGAGTGTAAAGTCAAGGGACACTTTCTCAATGTGGAGGGATAGGCGCAGAACTCAATTATGAAGTGTTGCGTCAAAACACCTTGGACAAACTTCAGCATCCTTTGGACACACCACGCAAAGCGGGCATTCCTCAAGCGCGTAAAATCATCCGCAAATCCAAATAGCATGAACTTCGTACCCAACCCGCCCACAAAGACTATCAACTCGTCTTCAACAAACGGGTACTTCGACCGGGGACTGCCATGACGTATCCTTATGGGTACTGTCTCACCGAGAATGACGACGCTGACGAGGATGCTCACGGATTCCTGCCGAACATTTACGCAGCCAACGCTCATCTTCTCTCCAGACTCCTGTCGGACGACGATAAGGAGATGTGAGGCAAAGTTGCGGAGGGAAGTGTGCGAGGCACCAAGAAAAAACTGAGTAGTCACACTACGGAACTGAGGTGACTTTAAGGAGACGCTACTCGGATGTGACCGGTGGGATGATTGTGTTCTAGATCCTCGCATTGACTGGCCACATCCAAATCAGCCTTTATCATAATATGCTAGGGTGCGTATGCGGGGCACTGTCTTCTTCTTGTACATAGTGTGACATTTTGATTCTAGTCATTAAACCGTTTGATTCGGAAAAAAATAACCTGTCTTGTTTTTTTCGCTTGAACCGGGGGGGGCCTGGGTCTCTGTGACACCCCAACTTTGAATTTCCAACATGATTACGCAAAACACCCCAATCTGTTTCCTGAGGGCCCGCAAACACGGAGGTATCACGTGTCTGTGACGTTATTGTTTGTAGCAGGACCTCCGTCGCTTTGCTCTCCCCATCCAGTAATTTTACTAGGATTCCAGGAAATTCCAAAAATACACACACTCGGATCCAACCTCTACTCACTCATCAAACTCGGTTACCATGGTGATTTCTCTATGTCTGTATTTCGACAGAAAACCGCCGTGAACTAGCTCCTACCACTACTTTTATCGATCAACCACTTCTCCTCCATGACTCATCTAATTATAGACAAAAAACTTGAAATCAAACTCGTCATAAATTCACAAAGATCGTAAATCCAAAATCCACAGGCGTTGTTCAGCTCAAGCACGACTCAACTCAGCCAGTTGGCAACATCGAAAACATCGTCCTGGGCCCATAACCTATTATTTTTAGCAACTTTAAATAACCCTTTTCATCAATCCGAGAGTTGTACACCAAAGTAAAAGTACAACAGAATAAGCTATTTACAATTCAAACGAAAAACAATCGTTTCAATAACAAAAGAAAAATCACTATCACCAATGGGAAGCTTAATTAAATATTCCTGAGAAGTAGTGTCAGTGTGCATACATTAAAGTTGAAACCATAACAACACATCGTCCAAACCCTGCCAAAAGCCAGCTCCTTTCTGATTCATGAGCAAGTCACGTAGCCTTTTTAAAGATGTTTTGCGACGGTCAAAAGCTCGCAAGGTCTGTTTTTGAGGGTGCCATGCTCCCACCGTGGTTGGGGATATAGGTAATCTCCCTTCCAAAGCATTTAAAATCACTTCGCTGATGGCACTGACCTGGTCAGCATTGGCTTGACGTAACTGATCTTGACGCTGTAAATGAAGATCTTCTTTAGCCAGTTGTGGAGAGGACGTAAATTGTCTACGAAAACGGGGAAGCAGTGCTGTTAGAATGACCATTTCACTTGATTTGTCTGTAACAGGTACGAAGACACGTGGGTACCCTTTCGAAGGCAATATGGCTGTCTGCTGACGGCAGTCATCTGAAGAAGCTGTGTGTAAGTCAAAGATTAAATAGCTGAAGGGGCGTTCCGTGGCACAACCGAAGACTTGCATCACACCCTTGACCTGGGTCGGAAATGCCTGATACACCAAAGCTCTCAACCCCATGATCTTGACACAAATACAATACGGTGATGTTCCGATGATGGGAATGTTTGGTAAATAAGTCCAATACAGGCTTGTCTCTTCCCACTTCATCCATCAAGTTCGTCCAAAACTAGCACCCCACCACCTTGTGGGCCGAGCCATGCATTGAAATCTTTTAGGCTAGGTATACCTTCCTGAAAGTTCATAGCATCCTCTTTTTGAATAATTTAAAACATTGGTTGCCATGGTCCGTAACAGTAATGCTTGTTGGGACGTGGTGAGGCCAAGAAATGAGAGGCCACCAATAGACTGCCCGAGGTTCGGAAAAAACCATTCTCCTCTTTCCAGTCATGTCTGAGGCATGGTCCAAACTGATAATCTCCCCCACGTTTCATCATCTTTTATGTGACGCTTTATCCAACAGCACTTACACTCCCTAAGGCAGCTGCTCTACCAACGACTGCCAAGGTGGGAAGGACCAACGCTAGTAAACAAAAAATACTTCCCTTCTGGGGTTTGGATCGCTGCCTTTTTCGAGTCACCCGTGTTTTACGGAGAGGAGAATTTTTTCGGCGTGTTTATCTTGCAGGCATGATGTCAAATGCCATAGGTATGTAAGGTAGGGAATTTTTTAAAAGAAGGACAACAAGCACACTGTTCTTTTCTTTTTGTATGGGCAACTTTATTTTATTAGCTATTTCTTTTAATGATACATAGCTTCGCTCCTAGAACAACAACTCTGACTATTAATTAAACGAAATATGCTGAAATTGCAGTCAGGAATTTGCATAATGTCCAACATTTCTTATAGTCATAACTCTGACTATCTTCTACACCGTCCACAATATCCGTTTGAAGTGATAGCAGTAACTGTGCTGGGACGCGATGGCCAGCTTCGTGATCGTTGGCCATTATATCATGTAAAGAAAATTCATTCAACAATTCTAGCATGCTCCTGCAGTGAGACCTTGCTTGCCATAAACAATAAAGTATAATGCCTACGAGCACGGCTGCTCAAACTTTGTAAACTGCGTTCCTTGTATAATGCCAAATGCTTTCTAAGACGTGAGGTACAAAGATTTGGCTTGGATATCATTCGGAACCAGGGTTGAATACTTCATGTTGGTTATCTTTGTGGCAAAGCAAAAGAACTCGCGATAGTTAAATGTGATGGGTACCTTGATTTCGATGACGGGAACTAACACTGTTCTGGTGTGAAAAGCTTCTCACACTCATCCGTTCTGCAAAAACTTGGTCAACACTTTCAAGGGACTCGTCTATCTAGTGGCAAACCACCAGCGTTAAGGGAGCGGTCATCATTCTCAGCTTTGGTGGTTTCCAGAGAAGCATTCACATTCAAATAATTCACCCAACCTTGTGGGGCCAGCAATGTTTGTCCTTCACTGGGGGTGAAATTCAGCAGAGTTTCACCAAAGGCTCGGTATCCATATATGCCCGTTTGCTTGGTCATTAAAGTACCATCCAATCGTATGTCAAACTGCTGGATCTTGGTGTGTGCCACATTGTTGACAAGGTAAACGTACTTAGTATAGTCGTCTCCCGATTGATTAGCTTCAGCTGCTGTTGGCACCGGTGGGCAGTTTATGTCAAAGGTTAAATAACTTTGATTCAAATCCACAAAATCTTTAAATTCGGAAAGAGTGAATTCCAAGGGTGTAATGCTGCTGTCGTTGAGCGGGGAGTAACCCACCCATCGGAACCATTGAATAACCACATCTTGTGCTGGCAAAGCCCAAAAATGCAAAGTCGGACTCTTTTTCTTATAACATGTGATTATGACATCGCTCCATCATGCACTCGGTTAGCTTTCTCAGTGTCCTTTCTGCTTTCCATTCATCTTTCAACATCTTTTTCAGCATGGCTAGGGCTAGGTGAGCAATGAGTTGCTTCGCTCCTCTTCCTTTTTTTCTTCTCGCAGACGCAGGGGTGTATGCAATGGACCCAATGGCATCGATCGGACACATTCATCCACCGACTTTCCATGTGTGATGCGTTTCCGTTTTGGAGCGGGGAAGGGTGGCTTTTGGGGCACTGTTATCTTCCGTCTAAACTTTTTGGTGTCTCCATTCACCTTGGCCACAGACTCTTTCCTGGTTTGCTTGACTTCACCGATACGTATCTTTGGCAGAAATATGTCTTTGCCGACGGGTTCCTTTTGTTATAGAATGGTTTTCTCGACAGTTTCTTTTTTCTTGGCATTCGATCACTCTAAACAGTCACCTTTAAAGATGTACGTGTGGGTAATGGTGCGCCATGATTCTTGTGAGGTTCTTGTTTCTCTACACAAGGGTCTGTGTGAAAGGTTTCTTTTTTGATAGACATGGTCGAACTTACTCTATATGGAGGTATTTGCACTCTGCAAATGAAATGGTGTTTGGCTGTTAGGGAATGAAGTTGTCTCTTTCATAGAGCTTTTTTTTATGCTGATTGGTCCAAGTCCTTTCCTGCTTTTTATTGGTCAACATCACACACCCAAAACATCTCGCACATGATTGGTTGGTTGTGGGACCCTTGATTTGATACTAGACATAGCGCGTTTGACTGCTTTTCCCACCGTGGACCTTGCAAATTGACTGGCTTTCCTTTTCAACTAACTGGTTCCCGCACGCAAAACGTTTCCTGCTGCCTCAAGCCCTTGATCTTGCGCTAAAATCTGCAGCCCTTCTGCCACGAACAAGAGACCTATTCCAAAAGAGTTTTCCATGATCCATCTCCCACTTGCAGGGGTGTGTATCGCATGGGAATTCCCCCTCCCATGTTAACCCGTTTCCTACTGGAGGTGACTCCCTCAGTGCTGCTTTATTAATCTTGGATAAAATGGAGGGTGATCCAGGTTCGATGACTCGTAGCTTTAGGAAAGGCGACCAAGGCATCGTTCGTTCCAGCTGCGTCCACTTCCACCGTTTTGTAGGTGTTTTGGCCCACGGGATGAAATTGTTTGTGCTTGGGTTCGAAGAACACCACACCTCTACCACTTCTTTCGTACCAGACGTCCTGCGATAAATCCGTTATCATTCCTCCCACGATGGCGCTCTGCGCTACATTACAGTATACATGTAGGGTGCGAGAAGGCTTTTCCACCACCAGTCGAAAGGCGTAGTTCAAGTTTGTGAAACACCAGTTACAACTCATGCTTAATCGAAGGCAAATTTTTTTTCTTTGCCCAGAACACATCATGTTCATCTTCATCCAGCAAGTCACAGACTTCTTAGAGGTTTTCAGATCAGGCACTTTGTCATCTATGCAGTCTCGAGACAGGTTGGGGCCCAACTCCCACGTCTCTGTCAGCCACCGCATCTTTATGGCTAAGGTATCATTAATCCAAATTTCTGGGGTGTTCCCAACCCCATTGTGCTTGATCTTTGTATTGTCAGTACGCCTTACCAGGTCGTCCACTTGAAAGGGATCCCTTGTGTGCGTTTGGGTGACAACATAAACAGAGGCTTTCATGAAGCTTTCTCCATCCATCACCCACTTGAGATGATCAATATCTATCATGTTGATTTGCACCTCTGATCTAGCTTCAGGCCCCTGTGGCGTCGTGTAAAATAGAAAATCGTGTTTTGCTGCCAAATTGTAGAGGTTGATGTGGGTGTCAGGCACTGATCTGATATGCTACTCAAGGAAACTCGCCAACCCTGCCCCGGCAACATCACTCGTTGGGGCAGTCCAACCCTAAAACTTGACGATGAGTTGTCAGGAAATTCAGGCGAGTGATCCCTTAGTGAGGTCACCTATAAATCACCCATGGTTCTCTCACCCTTTCTATTTTTGAATGGCCTTTACCTCGATCCAACTGTCGTATTTATCAGACCATCCCTGCCAAAGCACTTTTACCTGCTTTCCTTTGCGTTGTAAATATTTTTCTATGCGAAAGAGCCCGTCATCTGGTACGGTGACCGGTTGCAAATCTTGTCTGTAAAATGTGCCTTCTACCGGAGTCCCGTCCCATTCTTTTACTTTGTAGGTGGGTACTTCACCACGCACTACACCACGGATCACAAAAACCTCTTCTGTCCATCCACGCATATAACCTTTTTGAAATGGGCGATGTTTTTTGTTCAAACGTGCCCGTGTCCGTTTTACCAAAGGCAACCGTCTGTTCTTTTACGTGGCTATGAATCGTTTGTCGTGCAGAGGGTGCCATACTTGGGCTTCGTTGGCTTCCGTCACGTCTTTTGGAGCTACGCCAGTGCTCCGATGCACTGTGGCATTGTATGTCTGCACGATACTCTGCAAGGCCACATGTTCTTGGCTGTCAAGTACCGATACAGTTTCCCTTTCAAGGTGCGATTGAGCCTTTTCACCACGGTGTCCCCGTGCGTGCTAAAATAATGAATGCCGTGCGAAGTCTGGAACGTCCGATTGCAAAATTCTTTGCCTGAATCTGTCTGCAATATTTTCGGAGTGCGCCGGGCTCGTTTCAAGTAGGTTTTGGGCCTCTTGCCTCTTTAACTCATGTTCTTCGGTAAAAGCTTGGACCCCACCCAAACTCTTGGCTCCCAGGGGACTCGTACGTTAACGGTGACGCCGGGTTTCATGACAACAATCATTTAAGTTTCAATCCTCTTTTAACTATCTTCTAAAATGCCTCAAGATGACACAATTCATTACAATGACATGGTTTCCAACAAAGAGTTTTTTTCGGGAGTGCCTTCAAGATTTGCTTCATTTTTGTCTTCCACGCACAGTTCACACAACACCAAGACTAACACGTGACTCATCCGCGAGTTCCACAGGATCACTTCATGGCATTTGGCTTCGTACAATTCTTGGCAACTCTTATTTGAACGTTTCAAACCGTTCAGTTCTCGTCTCATTCCAAAACGCGATTATGTGTCTCCTTTATATTTTCTTCTTCTTCTATGTGTTTTGGTGCTATCTTTGCCTCTTGTTTAATGGTTGCCCATCGTGTTGTATGCTTGATGATTGACTTTTCGAGGTGGAGGCGACGCTTATCCAGGTTCTGCACTGTTTGTATTGACCTTGCATATCATTCTCTTTTATGCATTCATCCACTGATTTCAATTCCTTGACTTTTTCTTTCAATGACCGTTCAACGTCAAAGGCTTGAAGATGCCTTATTTGCCTTGTCCTACGGGCCGTGCCGATGGTGGCCGATGTTTTACCTATCAGTGACACAATGGACTCGATGCAGGCTTCAAACATGTCGTCAACATGATTGTACTCGAACCAACGATTGCGTGTCATCGAGTACAGGCGTGCCATCTCTACGTTCCACCCCGTCCCTCCATCCACACACTTTAATCCTTGGCTGGTTTGTGCAAAATCTCCAAAAGCATACACAGTATCAGCTTTCTTTATGCTTCAAAAATTGATTCGCAATAACCCGTTGACTTTAGAAGGTGATAGGTATGTACGCTGTAGCCATTTATTGGCAGCTCAGCACAAATCCCCCAGATGACATGACATACTGCTGCGGCGTCAACAAGTTCAGGATCCTCACCACCACACAGACGCCATCCTTTCCCTCTCCCTAGGGTGGTAGGGTGGTTGTAAGGACGAATGCACATAACACGCATCCCACATGGCCAGGCCCATAGTGTGACCCACGCATCGGTTCCTTTAGCACCCCCAGTGATCACGGTTATCTCGCTCGCTTTCGACATTCGCTCACTCTCACTCTCAGCTACAACGTAACTACATCAATCCAATGGTTGCATTCATTTTTTGTTAGACCATTGAACCAATTTAAAACGTTTACAATATTGAGCAATCACAGATCGAGCTCTCTCTTCAAGCCAGAATATTCACCGCCAAAATTATATACACAGAGTACTATTTTATAGTTACACGCGCGCGCGCCCAAGACCCTTGCGAAACTATATTTTCCCCGCTTAAATTTGCACGTGTTGTCACTTCCCGCTAATTTATGCACGCCCTTTCTTCGTCATTCTCATTGAGGTTAGACCCTCGTGTACGTACGTGACGTGCATCTCATCAGCCCAACCCCGATTTATGTGGCATGGAATCGAGGTTGACTGGTTTGGGTTGCTCTTTTATCTTCGCTCTCAGACTGTTAATTTCTGCAAAGGTATAGACATGGGATCGTGGTTTTTGGGTGAAAATATGCCCATGCAATTACATCCTGGTATTTGATGATTACACGCCGAGAGTAAGCCAGCCTCTTGGTCGTATTTTGAAGATTTTCCTGGAAATGACGAACGTGTTCTAGTTGTTGAAGTTAAAACGACGAATTCAACTCTTATTATACCAATTACAAAGCTTGTGTTGCTGAAAGAAGAAGTTTGAAAATTGTGACTTTATTAGCTTTAATGGCCTTCTAAGAAGTGAAATTTCGTTATTTATTGCAGACTCTCATTGAATATGTAATTTTATGTTTTCCCTGATAATACGATTCAGCCAACCTTCCCAGGTTGTGATGTCTTTTTTAAACAAAGCCTATTTTTTCTCGTATAGTTTGTTAGCGAAAACAAAATTTTAAGGCATGGTTTTACAAAATAAAACGCTCGAAATGATTACACTCTCCCTTTTCAAACAACAAAAGAAATTTAGATTGATAGCATTACAATAGAGGCCTGGTATGCAGCCGTGGTTGTTACTATGGATACGGACATAAATACGTCCTTGAGAGCCCGAATAGTGCGCACGCGTGTACCAAGCAATGTTGGAAAAGGGGGGCAAACCGTTTTAACTTTATTCAACATTTGCAAAGGAAATGCTGAATGGCCGTTGAAGGATAGTTTAAAAGCATTTAAACTCAACCAGTCCGGGAACACAAAATCGCTGTTTTTCTTCAGTTTGTTATGCTTGCGATATTTGGTACTCTTTCTCACGAAAAACAAAGCCCTTGCGACGTTTGAAGGGCCCCTTTGCCTTTTGTTTTGATTCGTTCGTTAAAGTTGTTATTCTTGCGATATTTGCGAATATTGTTAACAGGCATTTTGTCCTTGCAGACAGAATCCTTCCTACTGTTATTTGCGTTGTTTACACATGATATTTGTGCTTAATTTGCGAAAGGCCTCTTTGCCTTCGTTTCCATGTCTTTGTCAAATTTCTATTCAAGTTGCGATCGTTGTGATATTTGTTACTCTTGCTAACACGCATTTGTCGTTGCCGTCAAAACCTTGCGGCTTTTGCGATATTTGCTATATTTGTGGCTTACCAAGGGGCCCTTTGCGTTTTGTTTCCTCTTCCTTGTTAAATTCAAGTTGTTATTCTTGCGATATTTGCTATTATTGCTAACACGCTTTTTGACGTCGCAGACAAAATCCTTGGGACGTTTGTGATATTTGTCATATTTGCAACCTGAACAGGGCCTCTTTGCCTTTTGTTTCCTTCTCTTTGTTAAATTTGTTATTCTTGCGATATTTGCGATATTTGCTACATTTGCGGCTTACCAAGGGCCCTCTTTGCATTTTGTTTCCACTTCCTAGTTGTAAATTTTTTATTATTGCGATATTTGCGATTATTAATCAATATTGCTAACACATGCACGCTTTAATTAACTAAGTCTGATGCGCAAATTGCGTGCACTGAATGATTCATTATAATGGACAATTGAAGCTCAAGTATCGGCAAGAATATAGTTCCACTACCTTTTCACATGACGGCCCTGTAGAAAACCAAATAATTTGGAACAACTGCAGAATTTTGATCAATGTTCAACAAATACTTTGCGAAGATTGGTTCAAAAACGTCATAACCCTCAATGAAATTAATCGTAAATATGATATTGAAATCCCCTTTGCAGTATTTTATGGCCTTGTAGACCCCTTTTAGTAATTCCCAATCCACAGGACAAAACAATGGTTGTTCTGTCCCCTGAGAGAAACAAACCTTTCAAATGCAAAACAATCTTATTGTTTTTGTCCTCCAGATTGGGAATTAACTGAAAGGGGTCTGTGGAACCGAAGAAGTCACTTAGAAACGCCTCGACTCAACCGGAGAATCGAGTTATGCCTTACTAAACTTCCCGACAACTTGGCCTGCACAATCTACACTTTTCTCAACCTAAGCGCATCTAGCCCCCCTTAACAAGCAAAAACAAAATATGAAGGTATGGTTTTAGAAAAGAAAACGCTCAAAAAGATTCCACTCTACCTTTTCAAACAACAAAAGAAATTTAGATTGATAGCACTACAATATAAGAACATCCACCATATTCTAGACTTGCGCTAAGTCAACCTCTTTAAATCAGTAGTACGGGGTTAAGGTTTGCCTTTTTATCAGAAATAAGGGGTAAAAGTTTGTCAGTAACCCTCTAAAGCGAGCGACCAGAGAACTTTAATGAGGTCGCGATGAGACCGAGCTTTGGGAAAGTCTAACCATATTCTACCTACCAAAGTTAACCTGTTTCGTGCTGGAATTACACAAACCGATTGTCTGTCCCTAATAGAGAAAAGCTCCCACGCAATATAAATGCACTTGTGTGGAGACGAGTGAAAAGGGAAAACAACGCACTTCCGGTGGCCGTTCGTGGCTCACGGCAAAAGACGTAACGTACTTTAAACTTCGTGTTACCCACTTGTTTTCTATTATTTTGCATGCACTGAATCAAAAGAGTTTTGGGGAAAATTCATTGCTTGGTGGTGCGAAAA
>OX421455.1:27821351-27833851 GCA_949126865.1 Montipora capitata | reverse complement strand
ATTGGATGTAGAAGGACCATTGAGTGAAATCAAGAATGCTAAATTTCGTCCTCATTCACCACTCTTTGGGAAGAAGGAGGCCTTACAGAAAGAGGGTCTTGAACGCCGCCGACCTTGTCTAGCCTGGCATTGCGTGTGGTGAAATAGAAATAATTAGGACTCCCTTAATTGAAAGAGTGAGTTTACCAATGTCCAGAAATGCACCTACTGAGATGCACATTTAATTTTAATACCTGTGCCATTAAAATATTCAAGTCAACTATTCATTTATCGCCGACCAGTTGTCTCAGTTGGTTGAGAAACGGACTACTTTGCGGGAGGTCGCGTGATTAAAACTAAAAACTCCGGCCTGACCAACACTCAGGGACTTTGTTTGTGTGTTTGATATTTATTTGTTTGAGCAGGTTGAAGTTTGGCAGCTATTCAGCTGATGTGGACTTGCTATATCCACCCACCCATGCACTCACAAAGGACAGCCACAACACCGGGATTTTCATCCCCTACTCTTCTCGAAAAGTGTGTGGGTTCATTAACGTCAGGCAGGGAACTAACGAACTTGAAAGATATTTATGAGACGGGGCCTACGTTTTGTAGTCCTTATTCGACAAAACTTCAACAAAAGTGTAACCATTTGCGGATGTAATTAATTAATTTCACTATCCCATAATGCAATACGTTTTTTTGGAGGCGATGGGGGTCTTTACATGAAGAAAAATACAAGTTATTTACTCTTCGGACTGTATCATACTTCAGTGAACTAGATATCCATATTGTGTTAATGCAAACAACCCCCCCCCCCCCAACCCCCATTGTGAAAACCATGACTTAGACTCTCTAGTCTACTCGGAGAAAGACGATGAACCGTAGGCACCGTCTCACAACCTTTCACTGTTTACAACCCAGTGGGACGTAAAAGAACCCACGCACTACTCGCAAAGAGTAGGGAGAGGAGCTCCAGTGTCGTGGTCTGTCCTCTGTGCTATAGCTAGAGGGTCGAAAGATCGAAAAATGTAAAAGATTAATTGCGTCTCTCTCTCTCGAAATATGGTCAATCTTCCTGTCGGTGTACGTTGGATCACTTGCTTGATCTGATCGGCGTAATTACAAGTTGAGAAACTAAATATTTTAAGCATAGAAGCAATCCAATGTAAACTCTCATTGTACCTGAAGAAGGCTGGTTTGGCCAGCCGAAATATAGTACACCACTAAAATCAAATCTACGTTGTATCAGCTCTTGCTTAAAATATTTAATTGGCACCTATTCCCATTTGGATGGGGATGGGTAGTAGGAGATTCAGGAGAAGAGAGGTGATCCTGATCGCATTAAATGAGCGACTGTCTCCAATTAGGGCCACTAGGCTTACAAAAAATAGCTCTTTCTCTGGAAATCATGAACATAGACTTGATATGACAGTTGGGCTCCTGGTTCTCCCAAATACACAACTTTCAACTCCCATTAATATTTTTTGTCTTTATTTTCAGTTGTTAGGAACCCTGTTTCATTCCTGGCAAGATTTACTCCACCCAAAGCCGGAAAATATTCACTCGATTGGGCTTGCACAATCAGTTACAAATGTGACCCACTTAAGCACAATTATTTTGTATTTGCATGCCTGCATGATGCAATAATAAAACAAATGCTCCATGACAGTATTGTTTTCTTACTTTTGTCCCCATTTGTTCTTGTCTGGTTTTCTGGTGATGAAGTTTTTCCCATGCGGATCCGCTGTTTTGGTCACTAAATGATGAAGTTGTCGTTTCTTCTTCCTCGTTCCTTCTTCGTTCGTTCTTCGTAGTTAGTATCCGTCGTCCTTTGAAAAGACATTAGGGAGCTTAAGCTCTAGGCAATTTTGAGCCAAGGCAACCGGAAGTTCTCCTCTTTAACTTGTCTTTACACTTCCCCATTTACTTTGCTAAGTATCTTTGCACTGTTACAGACGATTAGTTTAAAATATCTGGGAGAGACTACTGTTCTGGGATGTGAAATGTGCACTTCCGCTTTCCGTCCGTGACTTAAAAACGGGGCGTTTTTAAGCTTCCTATTAATGATCCGTGGCTCAGGTTGTTGAGCACCAGGAATGCGAAAGCCGGTAAGGATCACACGTTATCGCTTCCAAGTTAGGGTTAGGGTAACCCTAACCCTTTTCACAGTAGAAAAAGCACGTGCAATCACGCGAACTTCGTCAACATGGCTGCCATATTGTTCTTCTCCTGCGACAACTTGGAAGCAACAATTTGGAAGCGACAACTTGGAAAATGGGGGGGGGGGGGGGGGGAGGGGGCGGGGGGAAAGAACGTAAAATGAAAATGTCAAAAGGATACAAGACTGCAAGAGTACTCCCTCAAAGACCAGCGCTGCTCCAGAGAGAGTCCGACAAGGCAGTCCCCGTCCCCCTCCCTTTAGGTTTAACGCGACAACTTGGAAGCGACAAAGTGGAAGCGACCTCGTGTGACCCTTACCGGCATCCGTACCAGGATGCTACGCGGGAGGTCGTGAGTTCGACTCCGGCCGGACCAACGCTCAGGGTCTTTAAATAACTGAGGAGGAAGTGCCGCCTTTGTAATGACATGGTCATCTGCTAATGGTTAGACTCTCTTTTATCTCTTTTCGGATAAAGACGATAAACTGTAGGCCTTGTCTCACTACCCTTCAATTTTCATAACATTCTGGCACGTAAGAGAATCCACACACTTTTTGCAAAGAGTGGCGCATGGAGTTCTGGGAATTGTGGTCTGTTCTCTGTGGTGTATCATGGTTGGTAGGGTAAATGCTCAGAGATAGTAACTACATCAAGCTGCTTTGAAACCCGAGGGTAAATAAAGATATGATGATGACGATGACGAATGATAGAAAACGCTACCGAGGGACGGGAAGGGAAAGGATTTGCGGTGAAAGGCAAAGGTCGGCTATATTCGTAGGCTCGGGCACATAGCTCTGGCAACATTGAGGTTCAACTGTTTCATGAGGAAATTTCTCTAGGGGAACATTCGATACGCAAATTGGAGACTTCTTCCTCGGCACAAAAGAAGTCATCTTGAAGATTCTCTTTACAAAGTGATTCCTCGGCTCGATAAAGAACTTGCTCCATAGATGTAGAAAAACAGAAAAGAAATTATTTGATATCAAAGAAGTTTTATTGATTTTTGCTACATCGTGAATTTCAAGTCGTATCGCACGAACCCCCTTAATAATTGATGGTCTGCCTGTGGCTTTTGAAGCGCAAGGTTTACTGGGAAGCTTACCTCACAAGCTTACCTTTCGTGGCGCGAAATAAGAAATTTCACAAAATTTGTACAAGGCGAGTTCTGATCAGTATCATCAGAAACAATGCCATGGGATTCAGTCGAAGTGGGATTAGCTGGAGGCGAAGAAACTGTGAACTTTGGGCCCAGGAACGAGAGCGGCTCGTCGTTATATCAAGTTGACACTTTGGCGAGCGTATCACCCAGGGAAGATGTAAGTTGGATTCCTTGCATTCAGTTGGGTTTCTTCGCCCGAAAATGTCTCGCACTTTGATCCTGAAAGTTACATAAGATGCCCTTAGAAAAGTAAGACATCGGACGCCTATGTCGAATTTGATTTGTTTATAGTACGAAGGTCTCCTAATTCGACACTGTGAGGAATGAACAGACTTGTCATACCATGCGTATCAACCAACGTAATACATACATTGTACATGTATCTGACTCAACATAACACTTCAGCTTATGAATTACAATTTTTTGGATATTTTATCCACCCCTCTGTATGCGGACTAAAAGTAATTAATGAGTAGTCTCTTTTAATAAATAAATAAATAAATAAATGAATAAATAAATTAAATAAATAAAATTAATTATTTAATACAGTCTTATGTGTTTACCTTATGTCAGTTTAACTTAAGGACGGTGCCTACTAATTAAAGATATCTTTGCCCCAGTGTGTGATTATGCACGAAATGTAGATCTTAACAAGCGTTATTGAAATCGAAAAAGAAAAATGGGGGTAACCACGGATTTATTAAAGATAATTTATGAATAATATTTGTAAAAAGCTTTAAAATACAAAGCAATGTATGGCGTTCTTTCTCAAATTGAAGCTTAATTATCTCTCACAAATGCATGGTTACCCCCAATTTTCTTTTTGGATAACAAGAGTACTTACTAAGATCTACTTTCTCCGGTTTATTTAAACCGTGCAAAAATATCCCTGTACTAGCAAGCATCGGTGATAGGAAATCCGAGTATCTAGAGATGCGCAGAACATATGCGCAATAACAATAGTAGGCACCGTCCTTAACTGATTTATTAAATTAATTAATTTTGTCAGGTTTGGAGATATATGTATATATCTATTTGCCAGCGGGGAGGTCTGTATAGTGAAAAACTGTGACTGAGGTCTTGAAAATGCTCCCCGAGGCCGCTTCCGGAACCAATCAGATTGCAGGATTTGTTGAATTCCGTCCGCTCACGCACTAAGAAAAAAAAAATCTTATTAAATGTTTTGGTGTGTAGTATCGCTAAGTATTTTTACGAGTTGTGCTGCATTTGACGAGCCTGCTAGGGCAAGTCAAAATACAAACAACGAGTAGAAATACTCAGCGATACTTCACACCAAAACATCAAATGACCTATTTATTATCCAACTTTTTTTTCACTAAATTTTTAGCAAATGAATTGTAAACAACCAAGAACGGGCATTACTAAACCACGAAACAGGGAAACACCGAAACAACGAAACAAAGCACCAAAATACCATGTATAACCCCACCATACATTGAGTACTAACCAACAAAGGTTGGATTTGAGATTAAATATAAAAAAATTTTTGGCCTAAGTAGACCTAAAACATTATTGCTCCTAATTCATTGAGATTAAGATTAGGATTCAGATTAAGACTGAGATTAGGAACAATAACGTTTTTATTCCTAATTAGGCCTAAAACAATATTTAATCTCAAATCCAACCTTTGTCGGTTAGTATTCAATGTATGGTGGGTTATACATGGTGTTTTAGTGCTTTGTTTCGCTGTTTTGTTGTTTTGTAACGTCCACCTGCGTGCAGGTTGCGTGCAGGGCAACGTCAGCAACTAAACTAGATAAACCGGTTCTCTACTGTACAATAACCAAGTGTACAAATAACTAACTGTACAATATTGTGGAATATTTGTACTTGTCTCGTGCATTTTTTGTACAATAACTAATACAGTTGGATAAAAAAAATAAATGCATTTATGCTTCTCTTCAAATGGGAATTGAAATAAAGTTTAGCTATGTTTGTATGTTCCTTGCTAGCAGAGGTCTCTCTTCTTTGTGCACTTGCTGGGCTGACGGGTACAGGTAAAGAAACCTCTGCCTGGTTGAAACTCATTGTGTTGAGCTAGCGTGGCGGTTACTTAGCGACCGAATCCTTAGCGACGATTTTACGCATCTTTTCGGTAATTTTATATAAGTTCACTGGACTGAGTTGATTCTTTAATAGCTTGTTCAATCAACACTTACATGATGATTTGAAGTGACTTTGAATTCGTTATTCACTTAGCTTGTATTATTAAAACTCGCATTCTTGATATCATTTGGCCTTGTTTATTGATAATAATGATAATGACATGACTTTTTTCGGGAATATTGTTTATTTGCGCCCTTGTAGTGTAGTGTCACACTCTTGCGCCCTTGTAGTGTAGTGTCAGCGCCCTTGTAGTGTAGTGCCACTATGACACTATGCGGGTGCAAATAAACAATATTCCCTCAAAAAGTCATGTTATTCCCTTATTATTTGTAGTTTAATATTGCTGTATGGCATGAAGTTATGAAGTTGAAAATATTTTTATTATAATTAATACTGTATTTATAATGATAAAGTTATTTGATGTGCCAGGTTACCAGTTGCCCCCACGTCTGTGGATCGTCCTGTCCTGAAGGGTTTTGTCTTGTGGCATCTTCACAAGTGATATTGTTTAATGCAAGTTGTGTGGATGTTCACGCTTCATTAAAATTTGGTAAGCTGAAATTTTAACCATGCTTCATATACAGAGTACTTTAGCAAATGGTTGGCAAGTACATGTATCCAAAAATAATGGCTGTTTTATACTAGAGAAGCATACAAAGGTAAAGGCAAAGTCTGCATACGAGCCTTTTTTTTAAGTGGCCCATCAGGCGGAAGCTCATCCCGGTTTCAGTAGCATGAAGCGACTAGGAGTATTTCTACTTCCCCCTGGATGGTATGCTAGTCCATGGCAGGGTTACCCCTAGCATTAAATTTGCCGGTACCCATTTATACACATAAAATTATTATTAAATGGCTGTCCGGGACGAACCTTTTTTCTCCGTATGTTAAGCATTCAAAAACCATGTTCCCTCCATTTAGGCATTGACCCCTGGGAGTGAGACTTGACAGATTTTACTCTGTCTAAAGCCAGGCAATTGTACTTGTCAACTGGGGGTGTCCTAGGGCATTTGAGATGTCAATAGGTTGAATTCAAATGGGCACAAGATGCATAATGCATTTCGACAAGTCAGTTGAAGATGCACTAAACTGATACATACATTGTATACTGTATGTAGTTTGTTGAGGCACATGATACGTCTTGTACAATATACAAATACAATATTTATTTCTTGACAAAGAAGGATGCAAGATAATCTAAAACTTACAATAACATCTAAGGTTCCACCTATGATAACAAAACAGCTGTACCCTGTTGTTGGCATGTGTAATGAAATGGCAAGGACCATTGTATTTTGGTTAGAAAACAAACAACGCCAACTTCTTAAAAATCACGAGCAATATAAAGAAATGTGTAAAGGTCAATAATTATGGGAAATGCCTGAGCTTTTGAGATGTGATCCCAGGATTTACCACTGCTTTCAAGTGTGTGGGCTTCCACTTTTATCATTGTGATAAATTATTGTATGACCACTTATTTATCATGATTTCTTTTCCTATATTTGCAGAATGTGAGATTGACTGTGTTGCATGGAGTGATGATTCATTGTTTCTTGCTATCGGAGAAAGGTATGTGATGGCATTGGCTATGTTGATCTGTAATCTGTGCTAAAAAGTGCCAATCACCTCAACACAGTTTCCACTTTATTTATTCTTCGAAACCGTCCCAAATACATTGTGTTGTTTTTAGAAACTTTTTGTATTGAAAAATCACTTTTTTATTTGCTTTGAAAGACTGAAAAAGTGGTCATACTTTGATCCATAGCCGAGCGATGAAGGGGAATGGGTTCAATACCAGGTTGGTGTCACAAATCAATTTGCATCGTTGTTTTTCAAAGAAACCAACAAAATGTAAAGCAGTCTACACTGTATGACGTCAACCCGGTAGAAACCCCTTCATTGCATGGCATGGTTATGGATCAAAGTATAACCACTTTTTCTGTCTTTCAAAGCAAATAAAAAAGTGAATTTTCAATCCAAAGTTTCCAAAAACAAGACAATTTGTATTTGGGACACTTGTGAAGAATACAATGTAAATATAGTGGAAAACTGTGTTAAGGTGATAGAGTATACATGTAATTACAAACTGTATTGTTTGGGGCAAGTTCATTAGTCCCTTCACAATCAGTAGTGGGCTGAGCTTTTTTCACTTTTCTTAGTGAGGGAGCAGGGCTACAGTACAACAAGTTGCAAAAATAATGGAGACATTTCACCCTCTTGGGGCGTTATTAATTTACCTATTATCTCTCACACTGCAGCCCCCCTCCCCCCTTTATCACTGTTGCTAGCAAGACAAAAAAATTGTTGCAACCTTATTAAACAGTCAACATTGAAAGGGGGAGAGGGAAAGGGAAGTGGGAAAGCTTTAAATTCTAGATATGGCGGGTATTGGAAGCTAGAAAAGGTGTTTTTTAATGGAAGTGTCTCAACAATTTTGCAACTTGTTGTAGTGCAGTAGTGAGAGCACTCGCCTTCCACCAATGTGACCCGGGATTGATTCCTAGATTTGACACCATACGATGGTTGAATTTTTTGGTTCTCAGAGACTCTGCTCGGAGAGGTTTTTGCCCGGGCACTCCTGTTTTATCCTCTCTTCAAAAACCAACATTAATTTTGATTTGATTTATTCCAATTTCAGTTTGTTCGTAGTCTCCCCAATTAGTGGAGCACTTGTGCTCAGCTAAATAACCTTTATCTAGACTTCAATGAAGTGATTAATATTACCGTATTTACCCGCATATAGGCCGCACCCCAACCTTTCAATGATTTTCATGGGAAAAAAAAATAGTGAGGTCGAGTACCGTGATAAATAAAGCGAAGTGTGAAATCAACAACAGCTACCGTAATTTCCGGGCGATTACCCCCGGGTAACGTGTTAATATTTCCGCAAACAGTTGTTGGTGCGGGTTATAGGAAGGTGCGGGTAACGTGATAATTTTTAAATCTTCCGGTAGTTTTAAAACCGTAAAAAATATAAAAGTCATCAATGAAACTGTTCCTAAAAACTGTATATTGCCTTTTTTATCCCGCTTTAATTGCCTAATAAACTGAACTCTCGATGAAAACCAATGCAAATTGAGAACATATCAACAAATATCATTGGCAATCAAAATCGTTTATCACGTGTGTGATATTACTTTCTTACTTTGCTAATTTCACAGCAGCGAGTTCTTTCTTTGTTTAGTTGAAAATAAAATATTATTCACTAACTGGAATAATCAACTCAAAACAAAAGAATAAAAATGTGGAATAGCAGGCTTTAAAGTAATTCACACACAAAAACTGATGCCGAAATGTTCATTTCATGGCGCCGCTGTCGCCGCATAATTAACGCGAGGTGATTGTCGGCAGGAGTGTAAACAAACATTCACGGACAAAATTTTAAAACACCAGAACATTCGGCGCATCAGTAAAATATTCCTAGCAAGCACTGCCTTGAGGTAGAGAGTATTTTCTCGTTTCAAGCGATTTCTTAGAGTCAGTAGATCCTGAGATGTCGATTTTTCTTTAGAACGGATTTTTACAAGCGGTATCATTCAATGGAAGATCAAAAACAATAGGTGTGAAAACTTACCAATTTCACGCTAAAGGATATTTTGTTAACAAAAACAATGGTTTAGTGTTTAGTTGTGTGTTGTAAGTTAGTAACAATTGAAAGCGAACATTAAAACGCCAATTTAGTGTATGACCGTGAGATCTCTTGCATATTAATGAGGTATCAAAACGCTTGTACCCGCGTATAGGCCGCATCCCTAATTTCGGTCCCATTTTTCCGGGAAAAAAGTGCGGCCTATCCGCGGGTAAATATGGTATATTATTATTTGAAAGACTAATTTTCATGATAACAGCTGTTGGCATGACTATGTCTTTTAATTTCATTTCCAAGGTTACACGACTTTTTATAAAATAATATTATACTGTATAACTTTGACAATGCAGAGTGTTATCAGGGTTTTCAATAAGAATTTGTTTAGGCGGCAAAATCTGAGGAGTAGGCAGACAATGGACAACGTGCACCAAAAGTGGGCGGTCTGGGAGCATCCTCTCCCGGGAAAATTTTGAAAGTTAGGCCTCTTAGAATGCATTTCTTGTATTCTGGAACATGGATTAGGGTATTTGAATACAACACTAATATCATTAAAATTTTGGCTTTTTTATTCAGAGAGTACATTAATTCTCTAAAGTTTTGAAATTCAGTTGATGGCAAGATATATTTTGGGTTTTGAAAAGACAAAAAAAAAAGCTTGACATACACCCTTTTAAGGCTCTTTTGCATTCTGTACAGCTGCGTGGAATGTATTTCATCTGTCGTTTTGCAAATATGTCGTCTTGTCACGCTTCAAATGTGGTTAGAAAATCAAGCACCTTGTACCAAGTACTGGACTGTTGGACCGCTCCCTTAAGAACGTTTGTGCTAAATCCTCGATCACTGTGGGAAACCGAAATCGCCGCCGAAATTGCTCATAATTCATGAGTGTCTTTTGTTTTTTTCATGAACAAATCTTTCCTGATCCAAGGCTCGTCCTCTGTGCCAATGTTTCTTATGTTATTCGTAAAATTTGGTGTAATTTCCAAAGAAAAGTAGGCGGCGATTTCGCGCCCAATAGCCGACGAATTTCGCCGGCCGCCGGCTCTTATTGAAAACCCTGGTTATGCATCAGGGATTAGAGAATTCTCTGGCAACGTAACTACATGAACATGAAATTCTCTTGCTCATTTTTTTTGGCTGTTATACAAAGTACACTGACTAACTGAGCTTTGCTCCTTCAGATCCTTCTCCTGTTATAGTACTGCAGGTATCCTCTGCAATGACTGTGCATTTGTACAGACTATCTCTCTACATTAACTAGACCATCAAGCCACCCGGAATTGAGCTACATGTATTTGTTTTCTCTCTTAACCTATATCATTGGTTAATCATAAAAGCAAAATTTAATCTTGTCAAGGCCTAAAATGTTTGATGCCTCCTTCAGGGAGAACATACTTTGTACTTTGTCAATTTTCATGTGTGTTCTAGAAGCTTACTGTGTCTAATTTTCTTGACAGGTCAGGAACTTTCCATTTTCTTCATGTAGCATCACGACAAATACTTTTTTCTCAGGTGAGTGGAAGACGTACATGTACGTATGTCCAAATGGCATAATACTGTACAGTGTATGTACATGTATCAAATTTGATAATACTTGTATTATGCTGGCCCTTACCCCTAAAGTTCTCCCCGAGATTGGCTTACAAGTCATTTGTATGTCTAGTTTTTTAGGAGTTAACATCAGGGGCTCGCGTTTGTGATTCGCTCAATAGGTCCTTTTGCAAATTGTGTCTGAACTTAGATGTACACTTTAACAGATCTATGGGGACCATTAATTGGTACGAATACCGAACTGACCCCATCTTGACCCCATCAGATTCCACATGGGTGCCTTTGTCTTTGCAAAGTTGTGTGGAATGTCAATTTGCAAAAATATCTGAAACAAAGTAGTGCACTTGGGAACTGGTGAATAAGAGATTTTGGAAATACACTGTAGGTACGTTCTGACACAGGGAAGGGGAGACCATAGGCATGAAGAACACTTTACAGATTTCTCAGGCTAAGTACCTCCCAAATTGAAGAGGAAGGGGTATCAAATTCATGTTAAATATGAAGACAGTGGTACATGTACAACCACAAACAGAGCATCAACCTCTTTGAAAGCTCATAAGGCAACCCACAGCCACTAAAAGGACAAGTGCTGACTGTCATTTTTCCTCATACTGTTATGACCTAGCTAAGTTACAAATTGAAATGACTGTCAAATGATTGATGAAACTGTTTTTCTTTCTTTTTCAGGAGCTGGATTTTAATGGGAACTCAAATAGCAGCAGCATTGAACGCACATTCCTCTCTATGATGTTTACAAAAACATACCGTAAAGGTGAAAATAATTTGCAAGGACAGATGTCATAAGTGTGCACAGCTTATTCAAGTGTATATTTTTGAAGGATAAGGATGCTTGCCTATATTGGATACCAATGGATTTGATGTTAACAAACTGACACACCTTGACTCATTTACAGTATTTGTCATTCCTGGTGTTATTTTACCAACAGAAGGCTCTTCCAATTTGGCCATTCTATCTGCGTCGGGTAACTTTACTGAGTTCTCTAACCTATGTTTGGAGAGGATAAATGATGGTATGTTGTGATACCACACCTATATTTTTATGAGTACATTTTCCTTCATTTAATATTGTTTACTATTGAAATGTGCCTTACAATTTACACTGTATGTGCAGTAGGCTAGGCCGGGGCTTCCTCTATGGTAGTCATTATGAACATTTTCAGAGATTGTCGTAAAAAGCATCTTGGATATGCTTTAACTAGGAAATTTCCCTACATATGGCTAAATTGAAGATCACAAAATCGAGAGAAATCAACCTTTTTTTTTACCACCAGTACATTCCCATCCCATTATGCTTTACAAGATCCAGGCCTCATGTGGTGAAGTTTCTTAGGGCTTTACAAAGTCAGGGATCCACATTTGCAGTCGTTCAGTCTTCCCAGACGACTAAAAACCCGTCCAGATTGTAATATAGAATGTACTCATTCTGACCGCTGCTCATTCAATGGAAACTTCCAGTAAATAAGGAATAAACATGCAGCTTTTCTCAGCAACAGAGCCCTCAAAGTCTCACGCCAACACGAGCATTTCTCACACATTGGCACTCTTTTGGTTGGTAACTCTACCTTTTAAGCTTTCAGAATTGTTTATCAATTCTGAATTCATTACCTCACTGACACTGAACTTCGGCCAATGCTCTATCTGTTCGGGTGCGACCAATTTTTTTGTTTCTTGAGGACTTTCACCGTTAATGTACATGTACGAAGTATAGGCCGATATGTTAGCTCATGCTGACCATAATAACATGGGCTCTCTTAGCAAGCAGCATGAAAAAGCCGAAATGGCGAACTCAACGGTGCATTTCCAGCGATTTGAGATGTTCAAATTTCAAATACTTTTTGGGGGTAGCATACCCCTGGACCCCCCTAGAAGTTTTTGGCGCCTACGGCACAAGGAACACAGAACACTTGTGCCTTTG
>OX421455.1:27793851-27813851 GCA_949126865.1 Montipora capitata | reverse complement strand
TTTCTGACTGGGCAAGCACCCTTTTAGTCAAGTCAAAAGATGTCTGCCCTCCCCCCAAAAACCAAACCAAGAAGTTGAACTGGGAACAGGATCAAATTTAACAAGTTGTCAGAACAGGTCTTGAACCCAGGATCTCCGGGTCTCTAGGAAAGTGCCCCAAGGATTGGGCTGCACTGCCTTCTAGCTGGTGATGGGGTATTATTGGTGTCTAACTAGCTTAAGAGGGAGTATTTCTGGTGGTGACTAAAACTTGGCTAATCACTCACTGTCCCCATTAACTGTTGGTGAGAGTTGTGAATATTTACCTCGCAGTGAAATTCTTTGGTGTAATCACTGACACAATAATATAATAATAATAATATGGTGAATTTATCAATAAAATTTGCTCTTTGGCAACTGGAGTGAAACGAGAAGCCTTCTTCATTGCTCAGATGTGAACAGTACGTGCTATTCACCTCCTAGCTAGCCAATCAGAATATGTGAAAAGCATTATTTACTTGCGTGGTACATGTATATACTATTAAAACCAGGTCACACAGAGGTGCTGATATCTCAAGCTACCATAACCTAGTGGTAGCTTTTATGCAACTAAAGCTTTGCAGAGTTGGCAAGAAGGCAAGTAATACTAGCAAGTATGAATGTAGCAAACTCAGGTTACCTGAAGTAAGATGAGAATTTGAATTAGAGCTGAGAAACAGATTCAGCTGTCTGGAGGACAATGATCATCAAACAAAAGCTGAGGTGAAGAACGAACCCAGCCAGACTTAGAGCAAAAATGGGAGAGTTTCAAATCGGTTTTCAACGAGTCAGCAAAGACAGTCCTAGGCTACAAAATGAAGAAAAGTAAGAGTTGGATTACTGCAGATAGCTGGAAAAAGATAGAGAATAGAAGAGCTATGAAGAGAATGGTCGATGATGCAAAATCAAGCAGACAGAAGGCACTGATAAAGGAAGAATACCAAAGGTTAGACAAAGAGGTAAAATCCAGTCTAAGGAAAGATAAGAGGGAATGGGCAAATAACATCGCTCTAGAAGCAGAAGATGCTGCAAGACAAGGGCAGATGAAGGGAGTCTATGAGGCTACAAGGAAATTGTGCAATGAGAGGCCAAAACGAGTTGACATGGTTAAGGACAGGGAAGGTAAATTACTATCAAAGGAAGATGAAGTACGAAAGAGATGGCAGGAACACTTCATGGAAGTGCTGAACAGGCCTGATCCGGAAACAGTAGCTGAGGTTGTGGGTGATAGTGAAATCAACGAAGAAATAGAAGAAGGACCGGTCACCAAGTTAGAAATCAAGAATGCGATCAAGGATATGAAGAATGGTAAAGCGGCTGGTATTGATGAAAGCTGACATTGACACAACAGTGGATGTCTTACATGACCTACTCAGCTTAATCTGGGAAGAAGAGAGAATACCAGAAGATTGGTGCAAGGGGCTAATAGTTAAATTGCCCAAGAAAGGACACTTGACTAACTGTGGCAACTATGGAGAGGAATCACCCTGATGCCTACAGCTGCAAAGGTGATGGGGAAAGTAATTATCAAGAGAATATCTAGAGGAGTTGATAAAAAGCTGAGGAGAGCAAGCAGGTTTTAGAAATGGGAGGAGTACAATAGAGCAGATCTTCGTGTTGAGAAACATCATTGAGCAGTCGGTCGAATGGAATGCAAGCCTCTATACTTGTTTCATTGACTATGAAAAAGCCTTCGACAGCATCCGCAGAGAAACTCTGTGGAGGATTATGGGCTCATACGGTATTCCACCCAAATTGGTAAGAAATGGTTCAAGCAATGTACAAAGGAAGCAAATGTGCAGTAATTGATGGGGGAGGTAAGACTGACTGGTTCGACATTAAATCAAGTGTTCGACAAGGGTGCGTAATGTCGAGGTTTCTCTTCTTGCTTGTTATTGATTGGGTGATGAGGAAGACGCTTAGGGAAGGAAACACTGGGATAAGGTCGAGGTTCACTGAGAAATTAGAAGACCTCGACTTCGCAGATGATCTTGCGCTGTTGTCAAGTACAAGAAGGCAGCTACAGTTGAAGAACGAGTGTTTATGTAATGCCGGCAATGGAAGAGGTCTAAAGATTAACATCACTAAAACGAAAGTCATGAGGTTTAATGCTGCAAGTAAGGAGAAAGTAATAGTAAATGGAAAAGAGCTTGAGGATGTAGACAGCTTTGTCTACTTGGGGGCCAAAGTTAGTACAGCTGGTGGAGCAGATGATGACATCACTTCCAGACTGTGTAAAGCAAGAGCAGTGTTTGGTAAACTGACGGGTGTCTGGAAAAGCAGCATCCTGCGCAGAAGTACTAAGATTAGGATATTTAAATTAAATGTAATAGCTGTGTTGCTGTATGGTTGTGAATCATGGAGGATGGCCAAGGGTGATGAGGCCAAACTTGATACCTTTCAGCACGAGTGCCTGCATAGGCTTTTAAAAATCTATTGGCCTATGTGCATGTCCAATGAAGAAGTGCGCAGGAGAGCCAATAATGAGACCATCAGCGAACTAGTTAGGAAAAAGAGATGGAAATGGATAGGGCACGTGCTGTGAATGGACAACAGCTGCCTCCCAAGAGTTGCCCTGACATGGGCACCGGAAGTGAAACGTAAGAGAGGAAGACGTAAAGAAACGTGGAGAAGGACTGTGGAGAAGGAGCGAATGGCAATGGGTTTCAACTCTTGGGCTGAGGCAGGATTGGCGGCAGCAAACAGGGTATCTTGGATGAGCATGATTTCCGGCCCTATTCTCCATACGGGGAGAAGGAACTGATGATATCCTATTAAACTGAACATTTACCATAAATTATTTTTCTATGCTTTGAGTCCTTCAGCAAGAGGAAGCTAGGACACTCTTGGCAGGGGACTAGGGTTTCAAATGCACCACAGTGACTTTAGTTCATTGTTTCCAAGATTGCACCAGATTCTGCATCTCAACATCTGATTGGTTTCACTTTACAAAAAATGAAATAATAATTATATCAATACATGTAATTTATTAAAGGGTGAAGGAGATGCAGCCATTGCTGTATGGACATGTCAGGAGAACAACGGGATTACTCTTTCTGACTCTATCAGCTCATACATTCTTGGAGGTTTGTGTAATCTACATTAATGTTTGTAAATTATTTTTTGAGCACTCTAGAGTTCCCTTCATGCAGATTTTCCTGTAAGCGCAAAGTGTTTTCAAATCAAATTTATGAAAAAAAGTTACACATCATGGTACTACTTTGCACTTGTAGTAATAATCGCATTGTAGTTTATTGGTAAATCTGTTAACACTTAGTGCACCATTTCAAATGGTGGAGTTGATGTCCTACTATTTTTTTGGTAAAATTCTCAGCACAGATGTTATCCAACATCATGAGAGTAAGAGGCTAACATTTAAACCGTTTGTCTTTTACTTGCAGGATCTGGTGTAGAGAAAGCAGATATATCCAGTAATGGTCACTTTCTAGTTGTTCTGGATGACAAGGTTGGTTGCAAAGAGAACACAGGGCTTGAAACACAGGTAGCCCAAGCTCGATATAACAGTACCTGTACTGTCCTACAGTACATGTACGCAAGAGTAGAAAGGATAAGGATTTGAAAGGGGAAAATGGTTTTTCTCAAAATTTAAAACAAATGTTCCCAATTTATAATTAAAAAAATGCTTTCCTTGCTTCTGTCTAGACTTGTGTTTCTTTGTCACCGGTAGAGTTTCTGGGTCTCGTGATATCAAAATATCAAGAAGGCTATCAAAATCTCAAATCTCTGGTAGGGTCAAGTGAAATGTGATGAGGTTGATATTTTGATATATCATGATATTATCAAGATCTCATGATATTAGCAAAATACATGTATCAAGAAGGGTATCAAAATCTCAAGTCTTTGGTAAGGTCAAGTGATATGTCTTGAGGTTTGACTTAAGTGTTCGGCGAGATGATCCTACCCAGATAGCAGAACTTAGCTGAGGCTTTGAGTGGTTCATTGCCAATGGTGATGACAGGATTTGTGGGCAGTGTGCCCAGTCTCGGTTCATGAAGCACTTCTGTCATCGTGATGTCAGACGATGGCCCTGGTGAACTGGTTGATGATGAATTGCGTGTCTTCCAAGGAGTAAACTTTCAAGAGGCAATCATCGGCAAAACGTAGATCCTGCAACATCATCCACGAAACTTGGTCTTGTCGTTTAGCCTCTGGAGGTTGAACACACTCTCATCTGTACAGAACCAGATCCTCACACCTCTTTCGCAGTCCTTGAAGGCGTTGTGGAGCATGGCAGAGAACACAGTGCTGAAGAGTAGAGGGACCATTACGCAGCCCTGTTTTGTGCTGTTGTTGACTGGGAACTGGTCGGACATGGCACCATCTTTGACTGCCAGACCGACCATGCCGTTGTGGAAAGAACCTATGATTTGAATTATCTTGCCAGGGCAACCAACCTTGGCAAGGATCTTCCATAGCCCTTCTCCCCCGACGGAATTGAAGTCTTTGTTGACATCCTTGAAAACAGCGTAGAGGCCCGTATTTGTTCCCTTCATTTCTCTTGGCCTTGCCGTAGGGAGAACACCCTGTGATGCTGTGCGAAGCACGAAATCCGCACTGGCTCTCAGGGATGTTGTCAGCAACGTGACTCTTAAGACGGTTGATGATCACATGTCTGAGGATGTGGCCTGCTGTTGATAACAATGAGATGCCCCGTCGATTGTTGCAACAGTGGCAGTTCCCCATGTGCTTGTACAGGTGTACAACCATGGCATCTTAAAAGTTATGAGGGCAGACTTTTCCTTGCAGGTATGGGTGAACAACTTGGCCAGGCATGCAGTGAGGGTGTTGTCAGTGCACTTGAATACCTCAGAGGGGATGCCGTCTTCACCAGCCACTTTACCACTGGACATCTGCTTGATGGCCTTGGTGACCTTCAATTGGCAACTGTTGGTTGTCTCATTATCTCCTGGGTAGTTGGGAGCTGTGGGAACTCGGCCACTGCTTCAACTGATATTGTAGACTTGCGGTTCAGAAGGACTTGAAAGTGTTCCACCTACTGTAGTGAGCACAAATACTGTTTGGATACCTGAGCATCTCGCCATCAGCTGAATACACAGGCATGCTGCCTTTAGATGTGGGGCCACACACTGCCTTCAGTCTATCATAGAATGCCTCCATGATTGTCATGGTTTTAATAAGTACCAACAGCCTGAATGGCTACCTCACTCAGAGATGTCGGCTACTTTTTCAAATCTAAGATTCAAATCATCTTCAAGTTGTCAATGACAACATGAAGTCGTCCACCTGTTTTTGAAATGTGGTGCTCACAGTAGAAGCATTCATTTAAAAAAATGGTATGCCCCCAGACAGCCCTTAGGCCCTTTCTTGATATAGCCACCGACTTCAAATTTTATTGAAACCCTTGTCCCAAATCTACGTTCTGTAGCAGTACGCAATGTGGGTTTTCTCAGTCTGTGGACTCATCTTGAACCACAATGACCATTTGAATCCTTTTTATTTCCTGATTGGCAACAAAGATAACTCAGCAATGTTTTGGAATGGGTATGGAAGCCCTTCCTCCCTTCATGCCCCATAACACAGCTAGTCATGTCCTGTAATTGTAAGGTAGACTGTACAGCACCACTATGTTATTTACATTGTACCCAGCAACTGTTTACGCTGCGCATGCGCTTGTGCTTCGTGTCTGTTTCGATGTGCTTGCCTTTGATTACAGTTGGCGTATTATTAAACCCTTGATGCCGCCCCTTCTTGTCCTGCATCCTCTGAAAAACTGCCGGTCGCCCACATACCTCTCACAACCCGATAGATTGTAATTACCTGCCTGACCGTGACCGTCGACTGTGGGCTTGGTCATGCATGGTGATGAATGACTCTGAAGACCTCAGTGATTGTGAGCCTTTTGATGAGACCAGTGATCTTGTAGTCCCACCAGCCCAGGTTGAAGAGCCAGCAGCCGTACGCGTCAGTTATAATCCAATCACCTGTTCTTTACACCTTCTATCACAAACACCATGTGCAGCTGACCCTGGACACTGGTGCAACGTCCAACGTGGTCTGTGCCTCCTCCGGATCTGCCAGGCTGTATGGTTTCCCCATAGCGACACTTCTTTGCTCTAGATGTTGACAAAGCCATAGATTTTGTACCTTCCTCCTACGACACCTGTCAGTCTGTGAAGTCAATCCCCAGACACTTCCAGCCACAGTCAAGTGATGAAGCTCCTAAGTCCAATGGCATCTCATTTGCTGCCGATGTCATCCGACGTCACCGGCAACTGATCCTAGTTTTTCGAGAAACTGTCTCCTTGTACACTTTGACCACCCTTATCAAGAACTCTGGAAGTTCACCACCTACCAGTTTCATAGTAAAGTCTATTCAGTGCCTATGTCCGAATGTTATCCCGTGGCCTTGATGGTTTTGGCTCAGTCCCTACAGGGTCCAATCCGTTGCCTTTACAAGCCCTCTTCATTACCCTCCTATGATGATGCAGACCCTGTTATTCTACCACCAAGACACTCCACTGGCCCTACCCCTTCTCACATGGTTACTATCCAGCCTACGAAGAAACGAAGGTTCCACCACCTGTGCATGACGTTTTGCCTGTCCAGAAACTTCCTCCCGCCCTGCACTCCAGCCACTTCCCCAGGCTGCTCGGTTCCTTCTGGTGCACCAGCTGGATCTGCTGCTGTTGTTCCTCCCAGGAGGCCTGGCCGCCAACGACTTGCCCCATTTTGGCACAATCAGGACTGGGACTTACACTAGTGTGCCAGGCCTTCACGTGGTAGCACTGCTCTTTATGCCTTCACTTTATAGTTGTCCTTCTATTTTACTCGTGACATTTCGAAGGACAAACCCAAGGGACCAGCGACTGCACATGTTGTGTGTATGACATTCGCTTTTCACTGTTGTTGTTCCAGTTCAGGATCTGTATGTTTCTATATTTAGTCGTTTATTTTTGCATGCACATTCAGCTTACTTCTGCGCTTGGATGCTAGACCATCGAGAGAGAGCTAGGAGGGAGCCATGCCACTATGTTATTTACATTGTACCCAGCAGTTGTTAACGCTGTGCATGCGCTTGCGCTTCGCGTTTGTTTCCATGTACTTGCCTTTGATTACAGTTGGCGTATTATTAAACCTTCGAGTAATTGCAGTGTTTCTCTGTTGTTGGCGTAGTGAGAAAACTTTTGATTTGCTTGCTGTCTTAATTATAGACAGTCATAGAGTGTATTTCATTCATTGATTTGCAGAACATGTTAAGTCTGTGGAATGTGGCATCTTTGACAATGGTTGCATTCTGGTCTTTTCTAAACGTGGAAGACTTTTTGCTTTTGCCCTCCAGCAATATTCAGACACCTGGGGCTTCAAGGCATGTGCAGTTTGCATACTTTACTGATTTTTTTTGTGCTTGTCGTGGATTATAGTATTGACTTTTCAAGTATAATGTAACTTTGTCAGAGGAACTCTTTTTGCACGTTGAAGGTCCTTATTGTGTTTTTGTTCTAGCTAACAACAGCAATTCGAAACAGTAATGTACATTTATATCATTACAATTTTCATGACTCGGAATCTTGTCTTCAAGCACTAACAGCCAAACTGTGTTTTGCCTTCCATCAATCAAACTTGCGACGCCAAGTCAAGAATTGACCCAAAACTGGGGATGCCAAAATCAATAATAATTATAATTTCAGCATCCATGTGTGACATACGTGTAACCTACCAATCAGCATCTTTGGTTCCATCGGTACATTTGCACATTTGAACGTTGACGCCAATGGAAAGCAATGGAATTAGTAGGAATTCACTTTCCTGACGCGGAGTCGATCTTCCTGGCTATGTTCGGAAATTTGATTGGCGGAAGCCAAAATGCAGTTTGGCACTTAGCACTTAAAGGTGGGATTCCGCAGAATTATGAAAATTGTTGTGACTCGTGTTTCTGGTAGTTTGGAATATCAACAAGAAATAACAATAAGACATTATGTTGATTGTTAAGCCAAATATGTCACTCTTTGATTAACCAAAGTTGTGATTAATCTGTGGATTGTCATTCTGTTAGATATAAGGGACATTTTGTTTGATTCATGATTCACAGTGAATAAACTGTACATGTATTTTTATTTTCTTTTGTAGGAAGGATGATGATCACAAGTTGGTGGTTCTCACGTCAGCAAATGGCAATGTATGATAAAGTGTGAAGATGGGTTTGTTTGATGTCATATAATAATGATTAAGGATAATAATAATAATTATCCAAGTATTATCCAGTTGCCCAAGGTAGATGGGGCTCTTAGCCTGTGAAGGCAGCCCACCTAGGGGAAGGTAAACCCTGATTTCAAACCTCCGCTGCCTTGCGGCTATACCTGATCTCAGGAAGGCTTCAGGAGTAAACCTCGAGGACAAATCTGGAGTGGAGCCCCTAATGCAGATGGCAGGTGCTCAGCACTTCCTTCCGGCAGCTTCTGTGGTGGAACTAGCCCCAAGTTGTATTGGTTCTTCCTTTACCTTGGACCCAGCCAGTTACACAGAGAGGGGGACACTGACATATGGGCAGCCTAGCGTCTCCTTATCTTCCTGCCCAGGCCTTAGCGCAAACTGGAGAGGGCACTCCAGCGGTGTTGCAAGACTCCGGCACAACAAGGGACGAGGCAGTTTACCGTTTCTAAGTTGCGACTGATTGGCGTGAGAAGGAGCGCCAGGGGTCTCGTCCAACGGTGGGAGAAGCCCTCACAGCTTCATTGGGTGTCTACTGCCTGCCTCAAGCTGAGCAGCCCCCAGCCAGTAAGGTGCTGCCCCATCATTGCTTGCCTGCTCTACTGGGTGCATAGAGCTTAGGGGACCCTCTTGACAAGCGAGCAAGTACTTGCACCAAGCAGTCAAAAGCAAAAAACTACGAAGCCTCCAGTTCTTCGAATCGCAAGCTGGAACATTTGCACCATGTGCCCTGGTCTTTCCACTGACCCTCAGCTAATGGACGACTCCTGCAAGACCGCCATCATCAACAAGGAGCTGGCACGACTCATCATCGACATCGCCTGGCTCCAGGAAACCCAGCTGGCAGAAAGTGGGTCACTGATGAGAAGAGGCCACACCTTCTTCTGCTAAGGCCTGTCCCAGGACGAGCCGAGGCAGTACGGCGTAGGTTTTGCGGTGAGGAACTCACTGATTGCCACCACAGAGAGCCCCTCTGGAGGGTTATCGAGAATTCTTGCCCTTCGCATGAAAACGTCGCCTGGCTTTGTGAACATCATGTCCGCCTACGCCCCGACTCTGACCTCCACCCCAGAAGCTAAGGATCAATTCTACGAGGCTCTGCAGGAAGCACTATCCGGAATCCCAAGTTCCGAGGGCATATTATATGCTAGGCGATTTCAACGCTCGCGTTGGGACCGACTGGCAAGCATGGCCTACCTGCCTCGGCCACTTGTCGCCACTTGGCCACTTGGCGTTGGCAGGATGAATGAGAATGGGTTGCTCGAACTCTGCATCACCAAGAGCTACTATAGGAGTAAGGAGCTGCACAAAGTGTCTTGGAGACACCCTCGGTCCAGCCACACCTCAGCAGTGTCTTTCACACAAGAAGCTATCACAGTGCTGACTGTGACACGGACCACTCGCTCGTTGCAAGCAGGGTCAGGCTGAAGCCCAGAAAGATCCACCACGGCAAGACCAAGGGTCGCCCCAGCATCAACACCTGTGGCACACCTGTAGCAACACCTGTAGCAGCAGACTGTGGCCACTCAAAGGGGATGTATGAGGGCATCAAAACTGCCACCGGCCCTAGGAGCGTCAAAACAGCCCCGCTCAAATCAAAGACTGGTGAGGTCATCACTGATCAGAGGGTGCAGCGGCAGTGTTGGGTGGAGCATTATCTCGAACTGTACTCAACCCAGAACATCGTCACAGACACTGCTCTCAATGCCCTGCCTGGGGTGCCAGTCATAGAGGAGCTTGACAACACGCCGACACTGGAAGAGCTCAGCATAGCCATCGACGGTCTAGCCTGGGGCAAGGCACCGGGGAAGAATGGTATTCCGCCGGAAGTTTTGAAGCAAGGGAAGCAAACCATCCTGCAACCGCTTCATGAGCTCCTCTGCCTGTGCTGGGAGCGAGGTCACATCCCCCTTAGACAAAAGAGACTGCCAACATAGTCACCCTGTACAAGAACAAGGGTAAAAAGTAAACTACGAAAAGTAAACTACGAAAGTAAACTATGAAAAGCCCTGATGAGAGAATGAAGGAATTCAAAAGATACAAACGTAGTTATTGCAACAACTACCGCACCATCTCTCTTCTGAGCATCGTTGGCAAAGTCTTCGCTCGGGTCACCTTGACCCGCCTGCAGAGCCTTGCTTCACAAGTCTACCCTGAGTCACAGTGTGGCTTCAGAGCTGGGAGGTCCACAGTGGACATGATCTTCTCCCTCCGTCAGCTGCAGGAGAAGTGTCGAGAGCAGCATCCATTGCTCCTCGCCTTCGTGGACTGCACCAAAGCTTTTGACTTGGTGAGCAGAAGTGGGCTCTTCAAGATCCTCCAGAAGATTGGTTGCTGTCCAAAGCTCCTGGTGATCATCACCTCCTTTCACCAGGACATGCAGACTACGGTCTGCTTTGATGGGGCCACCTCCAATGGCTTCCCAGTCAGCAGTGGAGTAAAGCAGGGCTGTGTCCTTGCTCCAACCCTGTTTGGGATTGTCTTCTCGATGCTGCTCCAGTATGCCTTTGTAGACTGTACAGAACGTGTCTACATCCGGATGAGGTCAGACGGCAAACTCTTCAACATTGCCAGACTCTGCGCCAAAACCAAAGTTTACGTGGTGCTCGTACGGGAGTTGTTGTTTGCAGACGACACTGCTTTAACATCCCACAGCGGGGAGGGCCTCCAACATCTTGTGGACAAGCTGTCCCGCGCCTGCAAGGAGTTTGGGCTAACGATCAGCATCAGGAAGACCAATATCCTGGCGCAAGGTGCTGAGTCCCCCCCAGTCATCACCATCAATAACACAGAGCTGGAGGTTGTGGACACCTTCACCTACTTGGGCTCCACTGTGTCAAGCTCAACTTTGCTCTAAGCTGAGATCAGCTGCAGGATCACCAAAGCAGCTGCTGTCATGGCCAAACTCAACAAGCGAGTGTGGGGCAATGACCTGTTGAGTGAAAGGACCAAGATGTGGGTCTACCAAGCTTGTGTCCTTTCGACTCTCCTTTATGGCAGCGAGTCGTGGACGACCTATGCCAGACAAGAGCACATCAGGTGGCAGGACAGAGTCACCAACACTGAGGTCCTGGAGCACGCTGGCTCACTGAGCATGCCATCACTGCTCATTCAGCGACACCTTCGATGGCTTGGCCATGCACATCGCATGGAGCCTGACCGTTTGCCAAGAGAAATCCTGTATGGAGAACTGCGGGAGGGCGTGTGGGTCGACCACTGCTGCGCTACAAGGACGTCATCAAGCAAGACTTGCGATCTGCACTAATTGAAACCAGTACATGGGAGGACATGCCAACACCGAGATACATGGCGGCAAAGTGTCAAACCAGGGGTTTCAAAGGGGGAAAGGAATGCTAGAGTCCAGGCTACATGCAAGAGAGCGGCGAGGAAAGAACACGCAGCCTCTGCGCGTGATTCCACAAGGATCGGGCTACACAGTCATACCAGATCCTGCCCAAATCCCCAGTGCTAACCATCGCCTCTTTGAGACAAGGATGGCACTAATTCCTAAAGTGCAAAATTGTTTTACAGAATATCAAATGAATACACCTTTGAATTAATTTGAATTAATTGAAGGTGACTTCCTACTAGCTTCAAGAGGTAGAGAGTTCTGCAGTATCGGTGCAGCAACCATCAAGCTTTCTACAAGAGTTCCAGGTTTTGCTGGGCTGACCAACTCAAAGTATCCTTGCATATGGGCTTCAAATTTTGTACCAATAGTTTTCTTATCCCAGGCAGCTGACTCATCTTGCCACAGGAGGTCTAGCCCTACCTTCCAACATTGAGTCATTTAATTTATTAACTTTCAAGGTCAGCTTGCGAGTTGCTATTTGATCCCAAATGTTTGTGTTACACTACTCTCCCGTAGATGCAGCTCCATAGTTTTTCTAGAAACTAACCCTTCCATTCATTTCTGACATTTGCCCTCTTAATTCCTTTTGATCTTGTGGTAAATATGAATATACTTGAAGTACCGTTACTGTTCGTTGTTGAGTCATGATTGTTTATTGTAGGCACGTTACTTTCAAGTGTATGCATTTCCATCCATGAAGCAGATGTATTCTCTTGAAGTTTCCTTTTTGTCATTTTTGGCCCAGTGTCCATCAACTCAGGTTTGATAATGTTTTACTAAATTTTGTGTTGTTCATACTTAAATGAAGTATTGTCAAGTTCATTTATCTAGTGATTTTGGGTGAAGCATAGATTTGATTGGAGGAAGCACTAGTCTGCATACATGTAGCTTGCGGCATATTAATTTTTATTGCAGGATTATTTAAACACTCACGAGTATGATGGTTTTGGCTGCAAGTGGGCTGAGACTGGCATGGCGACTACTAGTTTTGAAATCTTCGCAGTCAAAACACAATGAAGCAACCATCAATTTTCTCCCGTGCATTTAAAATATCCTCCCAGCTACGTGGGGTTAAGGAAGCACTTAATGTAGATGCTGTGGAAAATGAGATATTTAACATGTTGATGCCCAATAAATCAATAAATTGACCGTAAATTATAGTTGTGCCACCCTAGTTTTTTTTGTTCCAAAGAACCCTGTTGTAACAACTAAGTTGGGTTTCACTGTCCAAAAAACAAGCAGGTTGATTGCCACTGATAAAGTCCACTGCTTTGTTATACTTACTACAAATCCCTAGATTTCAGTAAATTAAGATTGAAATCAGGTACATCACAACCTTTTGAGGTAGGATGTGTGGAGGTGAGAAATTCAGCCCTAAATTTTCAATTGAAAATTTCTTTGGTGTTTGTAGGAGTCCATCTACTTTATTGAAGGTGTCTGTGACATCCAGGCAAACAGGTGACACCCACAATAATGTCATTTATGTAGAAGTTATTTTATTCTCAATATGGCCCACAGATACTTAGTCTAAGAGTAATTCTGCTTTATTATTTTGGTCACATTTTACACTGTATATCCATTTGCTCACATGCCATGACTGTGTATCCACATGTAAGTCGGTAAAACTGTTAATTTGACACTACATTTTGTTTAGCACAAATGGTTAATTATTACTTTGTTCGAAGAACTATTACTAAGTATACGATTCGGCTCTGATTTTGGACTTTGAGACTTTTTTGGGGTTGCGGTTTTGCTATGCATGCATGAAATTTCTTTGCCAAGGAGAGTCACTTTCAGAGAAAGCAGCCCAAGTAAGATTTGAACTTGGTATAGTGTATGACCACTAAACGATGGATCATGACTGTTTACTTAAGGCATCTGTCTGTCTATATTCAACCAACATAAGTTGCTATATTGCCCAATACTCGACAGGGTTTTTATGGGTCATCAAAAACCTGGAAAGTCATGGAATTTAATTATAAATAGAAGATGAATCATTGGGGTTGTCAAAGCAAGGATGAAATGAAATAAAGGCGAGTTTCTATCAAATAATTGGATGTTTGGTGGACAGAGGTTGTTAATTTATTCAAACTAAGTTATGTGAGAAAATATCCCAAAGAGGGACATTTTTGGAAATTTTCTTACAAGACAGCTAAACCTAAGGTCATGGAAAGCTAGAGAAGGTCATGGAAAAAGTCATGGAATTTGAAGAGCTTAAAAGAGTATAAACCCTGCTCGACCACTTTGTTGCCCGTGACTCGACGGATATCTCAGTCAATACTTGGCCAACATGTCAACCAACATAATTTATGGTCGAGTGCTTGTGGACACGTTCTTTGGGTTTTAGACTATCCGTGGTCACTACTGGCCAACTCCTTGACTGTTAATGACATGAGAAACTGTCGGCGGCATACCAGTTGAGTGTTGGTGGTATATCTGCCGACATATCAGTCGGTGTCGGTCATCTGATGGCTGAGTGTCAGTTGACTGTTGGCTGCTATGTCGGTCAATACACGTCCAACATATCGACCAACTGGTGGCTGATATGTCAGCTTTGCCAAAGAATACTGTGTTGCTAATTGTGAATGTTTCGCATGTGTGCATTTCCCCAACAATCCCCCCTTCCCCCCCTTTCCCCCCCACACACGCACCCCTATTCCTCACAGTTCTGAATGTCTAGAGGTTTGCAATCTCGAAATCTTAAAGTGAAGCAAAGCGCTTAAACTGACATGGAAAAAGAGTGTTATTAGCATCAGAATGTACATGTAAAGTGATTTCAACATTTAACTCTGCACACTTGCCTGTGCATTGGAAAAAATAGTTTAGGGCAGCTCTCAAATGGCTGATATGTCGACCATTTGAGAGTTGTCCATCGACGTGTCAGCCGATACAGTTGACCAAGTGTCGGTAGAGTATCTGGCCTCGGTGGCAATTGACTGACACGCATGCTGATATCGGCTTCATGTCAGCTGATATTTCGGCTAACTGTTGTTTTGCATGTCGGCGGATAAATTATTGTCGACCAAGTGTTGGTAGAGTATTGGCCAAGTGTTGGCTGAGCGTTGGAGGCTACATGCATGTTGACCATATATCAACCGAGAGGCGATGGACATACTGTATCGGCTGATGTGTTGGCTGTCAGTGAGTCTCAACCGCCATCTCAGCCAACTGTCGATCAACATGTCTGCCATCATAGAGTCGACTGACAGATGCCTTTAGTAGACAAGATCCCGGTAGACCATGTTTATGACAGACTAATGGGGGGAAATATGTAATAAAGAATTGTGTGCATGACCGGAAATGACTTTTGTGTCTTTGTTGCACACAATGCAATATCCGTTATTGTATGACTCAGTAACACATCTTAACAGGCTAATTCCTTATTTTTATTATTCTCCTGGTATTGTTAAAAGTATTAAATATTTTAAAATACCATTGTAGAAACTTGTAAAGCGTCTGTTTACTGGTTTTGATTGGAATCAATGCCGTCAACAACAGTTTTAAATGTGTACAACTATTCTATGACCGCACATAAAACCATATGGTTGGGTCATAGAATGTGGACTTTGCACATTGGACTTCGGACTACAGAATTAAACTGGATATTGACCAAGATAGTTGTAACATAAAAAATCACTGAAATACTGTGAACTTTAAAGAAAATTGGCAAGTTTAATTCCTTCGAAAAAAGTGTAGGCTTCCAGTAGCCTCTTTTATTTATACTGTCTGCTAAAGAACCACAGGATTTTGTGTGACTAAAATGGCTGGGATACCAACAGCACAAACTGCATACTTTTAACAACTTACACTGGTCAGAAGACAGTAGCTGGTTTTACATGGACGTAAGCAAACCCTGTTCAGCAAAAAAGACCATGTGAGTTGCTTCATAGCTCTGTTAGGAAAGCATTGTAATGGGGATGACAAAACTAGGTCTTGGGTTTGAATCCCGTTGAAACCACCCTAAGTTAATTTTTCAGGTGTCAGTGTAAGAGACACTTGCTTATAATTGTCCAGATAAGGTGGTTGTTGTCTCCTTGATGTACTGTACATGTGAATACTTTCCTTCTTAATAAATTATTTTATCTGGCTTTATTCCTTTGCTTGTAACTTTTCTCAATAAAGTGAAACAGAGCCCATTTCCTGCTTGAGGATCAGGTCTCTCACAGAAGCTCTTCCAGAGAACAGGTAACACAGAAGAAAATTGTCTTGTTCTCCAGACTTTTAAACCTAAATTGAATGCAGGCACTTCGTTTCCCAATTGTGTGGATATTTGGTTTGGTGTTCCAATTAACTTGTTACTTCGGCAGTTTTAATTCACTTTCTGGCTCCTCTTTATAAATTAAAGTGCTGTGTAATGCTACCAAACTCTTGAAATGACATTATGATAGTACAAAAAATTGTTTATTGTACCTCCCCACCTGTCTGAAAATTCCATTCAAGCTCGATTAGCAGTAGACAACAGCGTAACAAACTTCATGGCTTTCTTGTTTAAGCAAAATCAAAATTTAGTTGAACATTTTTCTAGATTTATTCTTTAATTTAAACTGTCTAGAAGAGAGCATGTGCCAAAGCTATATTATACTGTCTCTATTGTGCGTTGAATTCCCAACTATCAAACTTATTTGACAGAGAAAATATGAAGTGTTAGATCGATTCCATAGTTTACATGTACATGAATTTATATAATATGGTCTGTTGTTAAAACAAGTTATTATAGACGGTAACACTTATCCATCAGAAGGTCCTGGAATCCAACAGATTTTGAAGTGGACTAACTTGAGGCTATCAACTAATGGAATAATTCAGTTAGCTTTCAAAAGAAAATTCTTCTTTATACACTGTACGTAGTTATGCTGTCTGCTCATTTAATAAAATTGTCTTTGACTACACCTTGGGCAAATAAAGAGTCTATTGAATGACATCTGATTTTTGTTTTGTGTCAGCTTTGCTTTTGTTAATGCTTTTGACTCTGAATGGTTTTTTCTCAGGTTGTCAAGGTTACTTCACAAACAAAAGTTCAGTGAGGCCCTGAAATTTGCACAGCAGTTTAACTTGGATATTGAGGTAACACAAAGATGTTGCCGTGCCTCAGATATGTAACACTAAAATGATGCTTTAAGCTGGTCATCACTTTCACAATATTACCATAAATTTTGACAACATTGCTTACATCCATCACTCAATGATGCATGTGCCAAGTTTCATCCTGGCTGGTTTGTCAATTGACCAAGAACTTCAATCTGTGCCCCGCTCCCCCCACTTTCCCCAGCTGTTTGTTAATCACACCACTGTACATGTAACTAAGATAGCAGGCACTATCATGATTGATTTTCCATCTAAATCTTCAGTCTACCCAATTTCACTTGCACCTGGTTATTGTTTGTAATCAAAGGTAGTTAGTTCTAGGTAGTTTTCTAATAATTATTATTGGTCAGACTTGGTTACTGGTTTATGTGATGTTAAAATCATCACCAACAGATGAGCTTGGGGACTTGTCCCTTAGAGGTTGGCAGGGAGCCTGAGCAAATTCAGGCCTAGCAGGGAGCTATCCTTTGCAATTCTGTGCACAGGAACCACACCTGCATGCAGCCACCAACAAACACCATCACACTAAACTCAGTGGAACTTACTCACCTGACCCCATACTTTACACCAATGCCCCAAAGTGAGAAATGGCTGGAAGGGATGGGAGCTGGAATCCGCAAAGATTTGCTAAACAAAGGCAGCCAAACAAAAGATCTGCAAAGATAAGCTCAAAAGCCAAGAGGCAAGCAATAAGTCCTTGCGGCCACCCTGCAGATGATGCCTATAAATAGGCCCTTTGCAGGATCTAGTCACATGGCTGGATGTCTTTGTTGGCAATGGCACTGGGACGCAAGCATTCCAGAGCCAAAGGCTCTGTAGAGTCACTGTGTCGATTTTAAAGTGCAAAATTCTCTTTGAGCACCTACCTTTTTTTTTCGGGTGGTAGGTGCTTTTGTGTTTACTACAAAGTAGTATTCCTCAATGAGCTTGCATGAAGGATGGCGTGAAAGAGTGACATGTGACTGAATCCTGCAAATGGCCTATTGCATTTAGCTGGAGTAAAATCAAAATACATTTCAGATTAAATTGGTATTTGATCAAAAGGTAGAATTTAAAAATGGTGATGTTATTAAGAAACGTTTATTCTTGTCAAGTGGTTCTTGTTGTTATTCATTCAGCTGGTTTACAAAGTGAAGGCAAATTGGCTGCTTGATAAAGTGTCACCTTGGAATAATAATGATAAAGGAACAGCAGAGGAAGAATTTTCCCTCAGCAAGTTAAAGAACTGCTTTTCTCAAATAAAGGTTTTAATTATAGTTTTACTTGTGTATTTCATTAAAAAAAAAAGGGCAAAGAAGCAGCAGCCTGGGCTCCCAGACCTTATTTAAATTCAGAGGGGTATTTTGAAGGTTCCTCTGATCTCTCCATATTATGTAATTCTGAAACAGAAATATACTCGATCACACTGTCTGTCAATAAAGAAAGACATTCCCTTGAAGTGAAAATTGCTATGATTTCCATGCCAGCTATATATTGGTAGTTGCCTTTTTACCTGACCTGCTTGACTGCATAAAGATGTTGCATTAATTTAATTTGTACCAGTTTTTACGTATGAGTGCACATGTGAAATGTGTTACATGTAAGTAATACTATGTAAGGTTGGATCATGTGAAAACAAATTTGCGTGGAGGTTGTACTTCCACCCATACTCTTCCAAAGCCAAGAAGATGTCCACATTGATCATCTACTGTAGTTATTTGGTACAACTTTAGCTTGTCTTTTGCTATTTTGGTAGTTGATAGTGAACAAGGAGAGTGCTGCGCATAGTGACCAAAAAGTGCAACCACACATTGATCATTGAAAAAAAAACTATATATACTGCTATTTCAAAGCAAATTCAAAATTGTCTATCATTACATCTACAATGTTGAGTATGTCTGAAACAAATTAGAGCTTTACATGTAACTGGTACAATAAAAAATCGTTAATTTGGATTAAGCATGTTCCTAAAAGAAGAAGAAATTGATAGCAATTAGTGTGTTCTTTTCCTTCCTTCGAAAATCATTTGTGGCGCTGTTTGGTCCATTTCAGGATGATGAGTATGTGTGTAGATGTTGCCTCCAAGCTGCCCTTTCCTCTCTTGAGGAAACATTTGATTTGCTTAGCTATGCAAGGAAGAGGGTAAGCCTGCTGAAGACTTAATGTCTTGGTCAGGATTGTGGAATGATCACTTACTGTCGTATCCACCACTCTATTCAGCTCTTGAGCTAGTGAACTTCCTCTTCTTGAACCCTGTAATTCAATACCTGTTTAGAAAGTTTGTGTCCATTTCTGAAATAAATTATGATTTCTTTTTACTGCTATGTACTCCCCAAATACTAAAATTTGCACTTAATTAATGCATTGACATTTAAACGTCTTAGGATGTGCCCCCAGTTACATGTAGCAAGTAAAATCGTCTGGCTTAGACAGAGTAAAATCTGTTAAGTCTCACTCCCAGGATTCAATGATGCCGACAAGCGACATGGCCCAAAAAGTAGCGACAGCACATAAAATGAAATTCCGACAAAAGACATCCCTTCCCAGCAAAATTCTGACAGTGACGTCAAGGCCGAGAATGAGCTGATTAAATCGCATCACAAGTGGTTTTAAAATTCAGACATGCTACACGGACCCCCCCCCCCCCCCTGTCAGGGCCTCGTCAATGGGTTAAATGATCTGTCTTCCCTATGTGCATATACATGTACCCTTTCTCACCACACTACCATTTCAACTCTTTTTTGCTTAGGTTTCCCTAGATCAGGATAAAAAGGAAGGTATTTGTGGAATGCCATCTCATTTATTAACAGAGGTTGGTACAGTGAAACGTGCAAAAGTATAAAATATTATAATTATTAAGACTGCCTGTGCATAATTAAGTCAAGTCTTGATGAATCATAATAAAATTTACATGAAAAACAAACCCGTGTTTTCCTCCAGTGCTCTTTTTTTTTTCGGTGTGTCAACCTTTTTCACTCAGCAAAATTCTTGCCATGATGATTTATACTCATATTTAATAATTAAAGAGAAAATCCTACTTGTACAGTCTGCGATGACATGTACTGAAAGAAGAGGCATAAAAGTGAACTAATTCAGACACTGTGTACTTGGCAAACCACAGCCTTTTTAAAGTAATATTATTTTGATGTTTTTTCAGTGAAGGTTTGTTGGACATTGTAAGCATGTTTGTGTGTTGTTCTCTCTGTAAAGGTCCTGGAAGCTCTTGATAGACTAGCAACATTTGAAATGGCCTATGGAATTGAAAATTTCAGGTTTGCTGGTATTTTTTGTGCATTAAAAACCCATAAAAATTTCACATAAATTAGAACGTTTAAAGTGCAATATTGCAGAAAACACATTGCATCTCATTTACACC
>OX421455.1:27771351-27783851 GCA_949126865.1 Montipora capitata | reverse complement strand
TTCTGCAGAGGTACTTGAATATCGGGATCTCATGATATTATCAAAATATCAAGAATTCTGTCAAAATCTCAAGTGATGAAATGGTATATGAAATGAATCATACATGAACTGCGGATATGAATTCAAGTGAAGCTATGATCTTCGCAGTTATGTTAGTTGGTTAGAGCGTCGCACCGGAATCCCGAGGTCACGGGTTCAAACCCTGTTGAAGTCCTGAATTTTTCAGGCTTCTCTACGCAATTGTAAAAATTGCGTTCATAACTACGAAGATCATAGCTTCACTTAAAATCTCAAGTCTTTGCTGGGGTCAAGTGATATGCATTGTGGTTTGATATTTTGATATATCATGGTATTATCAAAATATCAAGAAGACTATCAAAATCTCAGGTCTTTGCTATGGTCAAGTGATATGGTGTGAGGTTTGATGTTTTGATATATCATGATGTAGCATGCTTGTTTTGGCTCACGAAATAAAGAACAGTGTGCTTCTTTTGGCTCAAGGATTAAAGACCCAGGTATATTCTATATTTATGTGTCATGCAGATATTGGAATATCAAAACATCATGATAATATCAAAATATCAAGACATCATCATGGTGATATAAGAATATAAGTATGTCATGATGATATCAAAATATCAGGGTAATATCAAAACAGCGAAATATCAAATCATTTGTGATATTTTGATCTATATCCTGTAATCCCGCACATTAGTGGCCTTGTCCTTCTCCAATTTGGCAATCCTCATTTTTTTTCATTCATTTATTTCCAAATTGGACAGTATATAGTCCTATTACATACACTAATCCTTTCCAAAAGATTCCTATCCTTCAATTTTGAATTTGGTAATACAGGGTAATATATACCTGTGGATTGATATCGTTATCATTGTCAGTGGCTTTTTCACTACTTGCTTTCCTATTCTGTGACTGTTCTCTTAGAACACTAAAGATGAACTTGGCAGCTTGATGAACATGGTGCAACAGCTGTCAGATCTTGTTGACTTACACACCAAGTATTGCTGTAAAATCACTTTGGCAGAATTTTCCCAGGTGCTGTTTTACTGTAAAATGTTAGCTACATACTTTATCATTATTTATTTCTCAAACAGGAGCATAGTGAAGGAAACAAGAAATCTACTATTGTACTTATTGACGGAGTGGGAGGGCCGGACGGGAAACGCGAGGTCCATGTGCCATGACCAAATATTTTCCTGTCTGGTCCAACCTAAATGCAGGCAATAAGCATTTTATCATATGGGCGCTTTACACTATTTATGAGCACTCAGAAGATCAAAGTTTTGTAATGTGTTGTTTGTATTTGCTTTTTGGGTTGTAAATGACTCGCACAGAGCAGTACATGTTTGTAAAAGGGTCATACGGCTTTTTCCCAGGTATAGGTAAACAATGTCACAAGTGCAGTGTTTGGGCATGTAATTAATAATTTATTATACACTCTCTTTTCGGCTGCAACTGCCTGTCACATAAACAAGATTGTGACCATCTGTTACTCAAAAAATCCTACTCCCAGGTGGGATTTCAACCCACAGCCCTCCTAGATCTTCTTAGATACTCTAACAAATGAGCTAAGGAAGACGCTATGGTGAAGTGTGTTACTTGTGGTCTTCGATTTGAAGTGCATAGTCACTATGTCATTGTTCAGTCACGTTATCAGAAGTAACTGATGGAAGTGCCTTGGAGCCATTCAGCTGCAAAAAGTACTGAGAATTTTGGTACAGGTAAAGGTACACCGTATTTAACGTCTGAAGTTCCGTTACCCTTAGGAGGGTATTCTCCCAGGAAGCTAACGGTGTGCACATTTTACCCCCCTCTTTATACCAGTGCTTCGTTTTAAGGGTATTTAAAAAGCTACCTGAAGCTCACAAAACGGAAAGAAGTCGAAGTAAGGATGCGAAGTCAAAAGGGATCGAATTCGGGACCTTTCGCACAGAAGGCCGTGCGCAAACCAACTGTGCAATCCTTACTCCTCAATTTTAAGGATTAAATGAATAATATAAGGAACCCAGAAAGCAATCAGTCCATAGTTAAAGTATACCCCATTTGTGTAACTCTATTCATTTTTTGTATCCTCCAGGAAACCACAAGCACTATTGTATTTCGTTTGCTGGACCGTGTAGTTGCTGCTGAGCTCATACCTAATGCCATTACCAAATACATTGCTCCATACATGGTCCATCACAGCCTTGATAGGGACACCATGTTACTGCACTACATAGAGGTAAAGATAAAAAAAATGGGACACCACGTTTTACCTGGGTTTTTATTAAGAAAGTGATATGTTGTCATGCTTTAGCGATTGAACCTGTGCTAACTGATTCCATTCAATTTGATAACTTAAAAGAAAACCGATATATAGCGCTGAAAAAACGTCTCGTAAATCATTCTGTATTCTGCTTTCCCTCGGTTCAAAGGTGTTAGTTCTTCTAAGTTTATTTCTGTGGAACACTACATTTGCCTTTAATAAATTTCCTAGTAATCTTGATGTTTGTTGCCTAAAATCACTGTGTGATCAACTTTCGTCTGTGTTACATTATCAGGACTTGTTCAACAGGAGTGCTGGTGCATATTCAGCTCTTTCAAACTCGTTATGGGAGGCAAGAGTCATCGCTGTCATTTCCTGTATCAAAGATAAGGAGGTAAAAGACTTCTCACCTGTAAGTTTTGAGCTTATTTATTTTATCGTTTGTGCAATTGCCTTTGAGGTATTGTTTCTGGGCCGGCTTCTTGTATGTTTACTTCGTTTGGCTCAGTGGGAAATTTTATTTTTGCGCACCCCCTGCACTCCTCCCCTAGATCGGCCCCTGCAAAAGCATGTCTTCTCATTTTATTGAGGATTGACAGTTATTTTGCAGGTCCGTTGTAAAGCTACCTTGGAGATTATGAGACATGCTATGATACCGTGGAGCAAGAGTGTTGAGAACCTTGTTACTGAGTTCATGGCAGAACATCCCGAGTGAGTTTTATTTGCAGTGTAATACAGAGTGTTTTAACTATGATGAGAGGAAAATAATAGGCTACGTAGACATGATCTACTTACATTTAATAGTCCAATGGTTTGAACATTTTGATTTATGCAACACCACAGTTTGATTTAGATTCTTTGACGGAAATAGAGCTACCCACTCAAAGTGGCACATTGTTGCAAAGCTTTAGAGCTCCTCCTCACCCACATGACGATGCTTAAAAAGAACAGTTTTTTAAAAAATCTACGTTCCATCCTCATACCAGTCCTATTATCTTCATATTTAAGTATCTTAATTCTCTATTCCGAGATCTCTTTTTGCAATGTTAGGTTGACTGTGAAAACAATGCCTGGAATGGGGTATTGGCTGATACTCGTACTAAAACTTTGGAAGGTCCAACAGAGTAATTACTTATTCATGTAGCTCTATGCACTGCATGCCGTCAGTGGTTAAATCGTTTTCTTTCACACCAACGCTAACAAACAATGTCCATCAACAGTGACCTTAACCTTAAAGAACAATATCGACTGGTTGAACTAAAGAGGATGCTCTCGTGCTATGGCTTGAGAACCTTTCATGTGTCATATGCCTCAAAAGCAAAGGTGAGACCAATAGTCAATCCAATGTTGGAACAATGGCATGAATCATTTGTCTGCAATTCGTCTGGGGCTTAAAGGTTATACCTTTGTCTCTGGACTGCTTTTGCAGTTTTACGAAATCAAGTCATTGTTACTCAACTCTTTGAGACATTGTTATCTCAAACAGAGACAAAAGGGCAAAATTATTACATATATAGTTGTTGCAAAATGTAAGGGAAAGCAAAAGTGTTTATGTGATCACTGCCGTTGCTGCCAGCATTACTGTTGCCATCTTCACATGGTGATCGATCACATGGAACCGATGTGATCAGTCCCTGTCCTTACCATTGTTCGCTGTTTCTGTCATTGTCATTGTCATCATCATCATCATCATCATCATCATCATCATCATCAATATTATTGTGACAGGCGTCTTGTTTTCAACACACTGAGATCCTTGCAATCTTCATGTTGTTTTACAAAATCAATACCATTGCACCTTCAGCCTTGAGCTCATAAAGTTGAGACTACTTGCCCGTCCTAAGCCTTATTTGCCCTCCAACATGACGTTTTATTGCCATCTAGGACAGTGTAAACCAGATGAGATGTTCTTTTGACAATTCTTCAGCTTTTCCTTCAACTTAACCTGATGTATGTGTGGTTGTTAATGATCTATTGAACTGTGTGTCAAGAACCTGTTACTTACTCGTCTGAAACCTTCTTTATTGTATTCTAGGCAATAGTAAGGTATATATTGACCAGAGACGAGCCAACTGTTATGGAGGATGCGTTAAAGGTATTTAGCCACAAGACACCTATGGAATGGTTTGATGTGAAATCCGGTGTTGTGGTCATTAAGGGCACACCTGGAATTGGAGCTTAGCTCCTTTATGTGACCCTTGAAAGTCTAACAGATTTAACCATCAGTAAACTGAACTAAACTGCATGGGGTTGAATGGTCTCTAGCCTTGACAATAAAGGTATGGACAGGGGCAGACGGACTAGGAAAATAGTGGAGTCTTTAACAGGCAGTGAAAGCTAAGGCCTATTGGTCCTTTGATACCAATATTTGCCTGAATGGGGAATGTAGCATAAAAATTAAAAATGGTCAGGAGTTTGGTCCAAGCTTTGGGCTTCATGTATTGACAATTTCAAGCTCAGTTTTAACAGACTGGTTAAAGACTGGTTAAAACAAAGAAAAATCATCTTTCTTTGGCTAGAAAGAGTCTCAAAAGCCGGGAGAATATTAAGCAAAAACGGGAGGCCGGAAATATTCGCGGAAAAGGGGAGCCGGGTTTCCGACCAAAACGGGAGGGTTGGAATCTCTGTTAATTTGTTCAGCAAAGATTGAACTCCACTTTTGTATTGTATTGATGCTTGACTGATATCGCATTACAAGTGTTTTGGTGATTTCAAGGCGATGCAGGTCGCTTTTCTACTGAATTCTCTTTGTGATTGTTGTTGTTGTTGCTTTTACTGTAAAGGTTGTAAGATCGTTCAGTCATATCACTGAAGATGAGGCGTATGTTGTAAGACTCCAGAAACTATGCATTGAGAAGAAGGTAAAGGCAGTTTATTTTAAAAAGTGACACTGAGGTTCAAAATGATAGTTTCTCTGTAGTTCATTGACACAGGTACATGTGTGGCATTATGTTAATGAGTCACCTGACAAATGATTTAACGACTTAAACTGCCTAGGTTAGATGGATTTTTTTTCTGGCCTGGTACTCCAGGAATTGAATCATAAGGTTGCTCAAGGTTGTGTTAAGCAATAAGACATTCGATCTTAATATGAAAAATCAATAGTAAAATTTGAACTATTGGAGGCACAGAGACTTTTCCATCGCCTTTGTATACACGGTGTTACAATGGTTTGTATTTGTTCTATACAACCCTGCATCTCGCATACTGATTGTTGGCAAGTGATGAGATGACGATGAACCCAGATTTTAGACCTGCTGTATCTGTTAGCTGCAGTACTGGCTGTAGTTGTTCAAACGATGAGTGGCGCTATCTGCCTCATAAATCACTATCCAGTGGATAGGTCATAGCGAAACCAGTTGCGCTATCCAATGGCTAGTGATTGATCCGTTGGATAGCGTTATTCAGCAAAAACTCGGGCCTTGTCTTTTGGAACACCTTTTTTGCTCTCAGTTAGCCTCATGAGTGGCAGAGGTTTAACAAGCACTGAATCAATTGGTGGCGATTTTCAACATGTATATGTGTTTTTGGTTATAGGCTCCAGAATGCCTGGAACTCCTGCAGTCACTTCCGCTGCATCAGGCAGAAAAATACGCTCACGAGTTGGTGACATGGCTTTGTGGAATTTTAGATGAAGAGGGACACAATGAGCAGGTGCAGTGGACGTATTTTCACATTATATTTGGGGCAATTGATAGAAATGTTTGGTTTTAGTTTGACATTGTTTCTGCGTTATTACGAAGCCTGCAGCACATTCTCTATAATAGAATTTTGATGCTATCCATTGCTTTCAGCTTGCGTGGTGCTAGGTAGAGGTGTTAGTCTTGTGCCGAGTTTACTCCATCACACAAGTAACTAATTTCTTACCTTTTGAGGCAGGCATAGAGACTAGGGCATTGGATTTGCACACAGTTGTCCTGAAAGCTGAAGTGGTTACAAATTCAGGGTTTAGGTGTATAATCTTGTAAAATGTTTGCTTTGTTTCGTGAGCTTGTAGGGTTAGGTTATCGTTTCAATTTTTTTTCCTTTTTTCTTTATCCTCTTTGTTGCGTCATACATTGGTTGAGCATTGGACTATTGTGCGGGAGGTCGCGGGATCAAAGCCCTGGCCGGACCAAAACGCAGGGTCTTAAAATAACTGAAGAGAAATTAAAGTGCTGCCTTTGTTATGACATCTGCAAAATTAATGGTTAGACTCTCTAGTCTTCTCGGAAAAGGACAAAAAAAATGTAGGCCCCATCTCACAACCCTTCAATGTTCATAACCCTCTTGGATGTAAAAGAATGCATACACTATTCGCAAAGAATTGGGCTTCCCGATGTGTTCCCGATGTTGTGGTCTGTTCTCTGTGGTATATCATGTTTTGGAGGATGAACGCCCGGAGATACTAGATAAACTAAGCTACTCTAAAATTCCGAGGGGCATAAAGATATGATGATGATGATACTTTCGCTTAAGTGGTTTCATCTGTACTTTCAAGCTTCCGGACAGCCCCTTCCGTAATCTGACACTCAGGCTATTGTTTGAAACGTGCCACTGGTGTTGTGCTTGAAACAAAGTGCTCCAGAATGTGGACTTGTTACATACATTATGCCAATTACTGTACATGACAACTTGGAATTACAGAAGGCAGAGGTTCATGACCTTGAAGCGTTTTACTCTGGTTCAGAGCTTGGTTGTTTTTTAGTTTAAAGATTTCCTTATTTGGATGTAGCATAGCTCGTGCATTTTCCCGCGCGTGCAGCTTCGATCTCATTTTGTCCATATTTGGGCACAAAATTGGTGTCCTAAAATCCGCAGCTTTGTTCCTAGGAAAAGAGTTGCAAGTTACAAACTTCAAGGTCATGTGCTTCTGCAGAAGAAGATTGATTGTTTTATTTTATATAGGAGTCTAATTTAGAGAGAAATGTGGCAGTAGAAACAGGAATTGCAGTTTTGAAATTCATGAAAACACATGGTGAGTTCCTTTATTTTTTACTTCTGACAAGCTTAGACTCTGCATACAATGAAGACTCTTTTTTCCGTGATAGTTTTTTTTTTCATGATCTTGGCATGCATCCTTGAGTGTCAAGTATTTATGAGTCAATGAGTCAACGAGTTAGTGCAGTTAATTAAACCATAAAATGAAAGCTAAAATTTCAGAGAGTGCTTAGGCCAAATCACTGAAACGAGGGCTTAGGCTTAATCAACAAATTATTGCAATATTGACTGTGAGTCCATTGACTCATGACTCATTGACTCATTGAACATGCGTTCTCTGCATCCTTATACCTCTTTTGTCCCAAAGTCAATCAATTTAAGTTTGTTAACCTTATGTCACTCTCCATACCCTTATTTTAGTGGCTTTTAAATTTGTGTTTGTTATCGTCAGCCGAGTGTGTGGAAAATGGAGCCAAGTTGAACCTACTTTGCTGTCGATATTTGTCCTGATTTTCTCTTCAAACCTCGTTATAAAAATTCTTTAAGCAGTCATCAACTTGTTTTGACAGTCTGAACCCTAAAGTTGATTTGTTTAATTTCCCTATTATTTTTTGCTAATTTATCTTCATCATCATCGTTATCATCATTAATGCTGTTGTCACTGGCATTATCTTCTACAAGATATTTACAATCGGCTTCAGTCCGTTTGGTAGTTTTTAGTCACTGCCAAAATCTCCATGATCATGGCAATCTTTCATTAAACTCTCACTCCATCCAGTCTTTTTTGTTTGCAAAGTCTGTGTTTGGCCTATGTCTAATTTCACTTACAGATCTATTCTCTCTCCTTGACGTGGATGAGTATCTCTCTTCACTGCAACTTATATCGGCCCTACAGGTGAGCATGTATGAAATAGGGAAATGTGTACTACAGCATTGAAATAAGACAGAGCGATCTTGTTACCTATTGTGCTGGTTCTATAGAACAACAGATCTCTTGAGCTTGTAATCCTACTGACCTTCAATAAAGCACCACGTTTTGCTGTTCAGGCAGCATATTTTTCCATTCCTTTTCGTTTTCAAATTTTGTTGAAGGAAGCCAAACCAATATAAGAGTTCACGCTCTTGATTGCATCATGGGTAATCAGGGCAACATGGCGGGAAATTCAAAGGTTTGTATGGAAATTCATAGCAAAATATACTGTACATGACTCTACTTTACCAATGTACCTTTTCGCCTTCATAAACCAAACAAATAAGTTCAAGTTCACAACTGAGATGAACTAGACTTGGTATCCGTTCTTTGGAATTCGTAAATATTGCTTTTTTTGTCTGCATACATTCTCCATAATTTTGTGCCTTTGGAATTACAGGAAATGTATGGCACAAACTCTTTTTAATAAAATAATTTCTACAATAGCAATCCTCTCCAAATTTATTTTCCCGCACCTTTGAGCCCATATCTTCTGTTTTGGAAAATAAAAAAACCCAAAATTGCATATCATGAATACTTTTCATCGTTTTAAACTTCCACACAAACCTTTGAATTTCTCTCCATCTTGCCCTGATTACCTATGATACACTAAAGAGCGTGATCTCGCCTATGATGCTAGCACTTGAGAATGAAACTCCGAGCGCTTTCCTTTTGTCAGAAGTGGTCTGCCAGACCTGTCAGTTGGCAAAAAAAAAAACAAACCAAAACCTAGCAATCTGAAGGAACACTTGCACAATATATACATCCGAATATATATCCGCGAAGTGTGTCAATTTGAAGGCGTTAGACATGTCCGGAAATGCACGTATAGCTGTAATTAGATGCACGCGGATTTCAATAAGCGTCACAAATAACAATAACCTTTACCCTAAGCTTACTGCTAGAAATAGGTAGCCAAGGCACTTTGTGTTGGATGTCAAAATTGGGCGTGCATCCAATGAAGTGGGCATTGTACAGTTACTGTAATCCTTCCAAATGCCCCGTCTGGCTCGTCAATAGGCCATTTCCGAGTTCAAGTCTGCCTCCTCTTCAAAGCGAGTCTACGTGCGAGGTCTTTGTGATGGTAATTAGTTCTACTTTACATATGAATGAAAACTAGTTTTCATAACAATAACTTCGCACTTAGACTCGCTTTGAAGATGAGGCAGGCAAGAACTCGGAAATGGCCTATTCTGTGAAATGAAAAGCGTCCTACGTCACCCTTCTGTATTTCCCCTTCTCTCTCTGATACTTAAAAAAATTGACTTTTCTCTTCAGAAGGATTTTCCATTGTTTTTACCCTTATCCATCGATGAGTGCCAGATGTCAGGAGTAAGGAAGGATTTATTCGAGAAGTATCTACAGAAGTACTTAGACTTTCAGGATGGAAAGGATTGTGATGAATTTGACGAAAAGGTAGCAAGATCTAAATAGAAATATTTTGCTTCCTTTAGTAAAGTAGCCCCTTTATGCTTTGAATTTTTAAAACATTCATTATGATCTCTTTTGTACAGAAGGATCCTCTCACAATCGACAGTCAGGGATCAGATATTAATTTGTCTAAGTTATTCAGGTACTTCACTGTTTGCATATTGTCCTGCGTGAATTTGTGAAGCGACTTCGTTAATTGAGGTTGTAAATTCACACCGCGTTGTAACTGTAAGTGATTTTTTCGTTCTTTTGATGAACAAGAATAACGACACGTAACTGCATAACGCCTTAAAAGAGTTTTTATCAGGCGTTGGCTAAAAATAAAGAAAATTTTGGGGTACACTTCTGGTAAAAAAAAAAAGCAGTTGACGTTGTCATGCACTGTTTGTAGCTTGGAATTTGGGCTTGATTTGACAACAAAACTAGTGAGAAAAAGAAGACGAAAAGAAAAGGTACTAAAACCTCCAATTGTGTTCAGAACCCTTTAATTGCTAAGGTTGTACAAAATTGAAAGCAAGGTGGTTTTAAACGGTTAAGGGTTGAGCCACGGGAAAGTTTTGATTAGAAATTGGAAATTCGAAATTTAGACGTTGATACGTACAATTATTATTGATATTATTCAACGGTCTTCGTGATAACGATGGCACGCCTCGTTATTAACTGCAGTGTAAATTGTATCTTGTTTTCAGACTCGGCCAGCTAGTTGGTCTGACCAGAGCGGATGTGCGTTTGAAACTTACGCTTGAATTGCTTTCCAAAGGGCACAGTGCGCTTGCTCTTGACACTTGCAGGTGGGTTCCTACCTATGGTGTGGACAAGAGGGTAAGTTAAAAACTGTCTCAACAATTTTGTTCGGGGTTGTAGACATCGTTGAGAACATTGAATATTGTGTTTTGGTTTACATTTTTATCGCCCATACTGGCCCACGAACCCAACAACGCAAGTTAAACAAACCAGGTTCGATAAGTTAAAGTTCACACGACAACCAGGCATAGTCTGTAGCTACTCAGGTTTGGAATTGAAGGTAACTTAACAAAGTCACAGTTCAGAGACCCGTTGAACTGTAAAATTTGTTAAGTTACTTTCAATTCCAAACCAGGTTTACTTAAAAATCTAATAAAAAATTCTCCTGGGAATATCTTTATTCAATCTGCTTCAGCATACGGACATTAGAAACTCAGTAAGTCAGCCATTATTCATGGTGTGGGCTTAAGATTTGAATGCAGGTGCTCTTGCATGGTTATCTGCTTTGGTCGCCATTTGGATCGATAGTTTGTTTTCCCAAGTAGTGAGACAATAGCTGTTTTTATGCTGTTATGTTTGTTTGAATTGTTTCTACTCAGTCTCACAAGCTCTAAACTTCAAAGTTCCTGACTCGTGGTCCTTTTTATCTCATCAGAGAGCTGATCGAGACAGCTCCGTGTGAAGCATCTTCTCAAACGTTATACATGGTGGCTCGGAGAGTTTGTGAAACGTTGTCTGAAGGGAATCCTACTCAGATGGATAAGAACAAGAATATGTATGATATCACACATTCTATCCACCAGCTTCTGTGTCAAGCCTGTACACACTGCTCAGAAGGTTTGCAACCTTTTGTTGTTTTGTTGTTTGTCTTGTGACGTTTCTCAAGATGATGAGCCGTTGCTAGCTCTCTTTTTATGCAGCCTGTGATGTTCTTAACTTTCTAATGAGTGCATCTATATCGTCTATTGTTCTTCACGTAGCATTTTACAACCTTAAATAGCTTAAAAATGGTTGTTGGTTTGAAGGAGCAGTTTATCCAGCATTTTTCAATGCCCACTGGCTCGTAAGGCCTGCAATTTGTTCTCATCCCAAGTTTCCCTTGAGTCTTCTGGTCTTTGACCGATTGCAAATTGAAAATTCGTTTTATTTGTTTATTTAATGTGTAGATTTGTTGTGTGACTGCGCTGAGTTGTGCAAGTGTTGCCGTCTGACAGAAAGTGTTTACTCACAATGTGAGAGTGGAGATTATGGATTTTCAGTTCAGTCAAGTCCACAAAGGTGACGAGATTATAATCCCTCAAGCAAATTTTCGTTCTAATTATTGCTTTGAACAGTGAAAGACGCGTTCAGTGATCGGTTGGGAAGCGGTCATATTGAAAAGCCTTGTTTAGCGACTGACACGATATGTTTTTGTTCGATTCTGAAAAACATTCATTCAGTTATGGGAGAGTTTCATCTAGGTTTGAGTACTCTTGTTTGCACAGTTAAGTACTTGTTACCTTTTGTTTTATAACGTGATTACCGTTTGTACTGAATACAGCGAAACTACTGAACATGTAAGTACGCCGACGATTGCACCATCTACTCGTGCGTACAACCTGATGACATCAGCGATATGCAAAGTGTACTGAACTCTGTGTGTGCATTGGCGGACGATAACAAGATGGCAAAGACATGTGGGTCAACTTTCGTCAAACTTCAGAATCTTGGAGATGGCTGCGGAATGGATATTTGAAGAAAGAAACAGAAGGAATGATCTGCGCAGGTCAAGAACAGGCCCTGAGAACCAACTCAATCAAGTGCTACATCGATAAGACAAATGACTCTCGTTTGTGTAGACTGTGTGGAAAAAGCTCGGAGAGTGTGTGGCACGTTGTGAGGGGTTGTTCTAATTTAGCACAAAAGGAGTACATGATACTCTGATAAGGTAGCATTAAGAGTCCACTGGGAGTTGAGAAAAAAATATGACCTTGAATGCGGAGAGAAATGGTATGAGCATCAGCCTCTAACAGTGATTGAGAATGATCAGGTGAAGCTAGTGTGGGATGGTACTATCGTCACTGACAGACGATTACCACACAACAGGCCGGACATAACTTTTGTTTTGAAAGATAAGCACCAGTGGCTACTGGTTGATGTTGCTGTGCCGGATGACCAAAACATTGTGATTGA
>OX421455.1:27733851-27763851 GCA_949126865.1 Montipora capitata | reverse complement strand
TCAATGATCAATGATCAATTCCAAATTCATTTTGTATACTTTGTTTTTTTTTTTAAGAAGCAAAACGTAAATGCTAAAGCGTTAGGCAGTGACAGCACTCGTTGCCTTAAATTGAGCGAATGTGAGAGAATGATTAACACATTAAATGTAAGATATTACAATTGAACCCACTGGGAACTCGGAAAAATCCAAGCCCCAGATGGGATTCCAACCCACGACCCTCCGTGATCCAGTGCGGATGCTCTAACCATTGAGCTACTGGAGACTCTATGGTGAGCAAGGGTGAAATGTGGGTATTTGACTCGAGCTGCATCAAGCAGCCATAATGATGCTCTCAGTGTGACTGCGCGATGCAGTTATGAGCTATGCTGTCAGTCGCTATTTGACTCTGTGGGTGCGTGATGCAGCTCGAGTCAAAGACCCACATTTCACCCTTGCTCACCATAGAGTCTCCAGTAGCTCAGTGGTTAGAGCATCCGTACTAGATCACTTAGGGTCGTGGGTTTGAATCCCATTTGGGGCTCGGATTTTTCCGAGTTCCCAGTGGGTTCAAATGTAATACCTTGCATTTAATTTGCCTTAAATTGCTTTATTTTTATTTGGTAATCTTGCACTCTTCGTTGTGTTACGCGCATATAAGCAACAATATCCGCAGCAATGTAATATTTTTGGGCTATACTAGTTGACTAACAATACTCAACAGATTATGATCGCGTTTGTGATTGGTCAGTGACGAATGCATAAATAGGTTATAGAGTGCTTTACGGAACTTGCTATGGAAACAACACCATGGAGTAATTTTGTTGAGTGTATGATAAATGAAAATCGTATAAAGTTGCTCTTGGATGCCGTGATTGATGTTAACTCGTGGTGTTTTGAAAGTTTGAAATTGCACTTGCCTACGGCAGCACGCATGTGGCGTGCATATTCTACTACGTTTCTCCCATAGCCTCGTTACGCTGAGTTAAGTTCCCAAACGTATTACCAATGACTTAAATCGATAACAGGTGATTTTGAGAACTTTCAAAACATCACTCGTGCCGATAAATCATGACATGCACTTGCGTTCATACGATTTTCTATACTTATTACTATGCTAGGCGAAAGCCATCTCGATTTTGCAATACAGACCATCCATCCTTCCTGCCAATCTTTACTCTCCTAATTTGAGTTTTAACATCCAGTGGTTTCAGTAAGTACCCACAGCTGACATTAAAGCGTCGGCTACTTCACTCAAAGAATTCGGCTAATTTTTCCCTTAAATGATAAAAAAATTAAAGGCAGATTCTCTTAAACCTAAGATTAAAACTCAGGGCCCGGTTGTTCGAAAGCCGATTAACTTAATCCAGGATTAGCATAAACTTTGGTTAAATGTTTTCAACTTTTAAGTACATCTTTCTTTTGGTTTTCAAGAGTGACTTCCTCTAATGTAAAATTTTGCCAAATATCAGCGTTGTACAACTATTTGGGAGTAGAGAAATAAACTCCTTGGTAATTTTTTAATCTGGGATTAGCGTTAATCGGCTTTCGAACAACCGGGCCCAGTTGGTCAATGGCAACATGCAACATGAAGTGGTCTAAATATGATCATCAATTTTGCTTTTGAAATGTGGCGTTCGGATGGGTTCTTTTAAAAATGTAAATACTCCCTTAGTGTTTATATGTCAAAGTCTTTGTTAAAGTTTAAAAACCTTGACCATACTTTATCTACAATGTACTTACATGATTATTGATAACGTAACCAAAGAGGTAACTGTTGATCTTCGGAGTGGCGAGTTTAGCTTGACAATAGAAGCATCTTTCTAGTTTATACTTGTCTCGTGCCTAACTCTTGGTGCTTATGTTTTTAAGGACGGAGAAAGAACAAATCAGATCGAAAAACAGAGAGTAGCCAAGATAGCTGCTATGGGAGCAAAAATGATAAATGAGTTGACTGGTACCCTGTTGAGAAAGGTATCTGATATTTAATGTGTTTTGATTGGAAATGCGTTTCAATTAATATCCCCTTAAGAATCATTTTGAAAGAAAGCGGATGTCAGTGAGCCATCACACGCTGGTATCTCAGCAACCTCGTTCTCAGGGTCTCTTTGTCGATGAGGAGAGACCCTGGGAACGAGGTTGGTATCTCAGTTGGTTGAACATCGTACTACCACGCGGGAGGTAGGGGCTTCAATCCTTGGCTGGACCAACACTTAAGGGTTTTAAAATAACTGACCTTTGTAATCACTTGTGCAAAGGAGTATGCTTTCAAGTCTTCTCGGACAAGGACTGTAAACAGTTGGCCCTGTCTTACAACTCTCACAACCTTTCAGCGTTTCTAAAGTCCGTGCGCCGTTAAAAAAACCTCACACTCTTCGCAAATAGAAGGAGTTCCCGGTGTTGTGGCCTCTTGCGAAGAGTGGCCGGCCTGGCGGTGATGTATTGAAAAGGGTTTTCGGTGTATGTGGCCACATTAGCAGAAACAGCCACAGGCAAGGAGACTTTGAAAAAAATTAATGGTCTCGTTATGTTCTTCCAATAATTATCTCACATTTTACGGTGCTTTGTATCATTTCGTTTTGATACCATTTTTGAATGTAATGACAGTTGTGTTCGAACTGCTTGATTAAGTAACTTGCATCGACTTTATCAGTGCAATTTTTAGTTTCTTGACACGATAAAATTTTCGGACGACATTTCTCTGGTTTTATGCGACTTGACCGTAATTCCGTGTCTCCCTTCTCACCTATCACGAGTGATACTCGTTCTGTGGTGTGCCTGTGGCAGCCACCCACGGTGAAAAAGCGGTCGAGTTTCTTTTTTTCTCTTCTTCACAGTCACAAATTGCGATGTTTTTTTAAAAAATTCCCATATTCTACGGGACGTGTTTTGACTTTCACCTGACCTGGGGTCCGTTTCTCCAAAGTCTCAGAACTTTTCGGGCCTTTCCCGGGTGTCACAATTCCCTCTGTATCTTAAGAACGGAGAGATTTTAAGTCAGCAAACTTCACCATCATTTTGCTTTTTGGTAACTTGAAAGCATGTTAAAAGTCCAACGTATAAAAAGGAAAGGGGAGAGTCAATGAGCCGCCTCCTCAGAAAGCTTGACCGTCTCCTTCCAGTCAGAAAATGTCAGACAATAAATTTTTAGCTCGAACGTGAAGTCATTGGAGATATTATAAAGCTTGAAAAAAGTTTGTTTGACGTACAAATTCGTGTCCACAATATTTTTTTGCCTCGTGCACATGAAATGTTTATTTAACTAGCATTCCAATATTTCTTATCAGACTCCAAGCAAGTGTCAATTTCATATGTGAAAGTTCGTCACTTTAAATCGACCAGATTGCTCTAAATTGCATCTGAAAATGTCTAAATTTGAAATAATCCCTAGGGGAGCATGCCCTGAGACCCCCTAGAAGCTTGTGTCCTTTGGGCACTCGCTTGAGTGCCTTTAGCACCGAACCGTCTCCACCTTCCTTATGACCTGCTCCCGAAAAATATTTTGAGAAGGCTGGAATAGTATTTCCGGTATTTCGATTTTTGATAAGTCACTCAAACAGTAAAATGGAAACTTTTTTTTTGAAAGTTTATCACAGTATGTATACTAGCTCTTTTTCACTGGTAACTTTATATTTTTCTGTTCACATCTGCCCCCGTCTTATTGCTGAAATTACTTGAATCGAATTGATGAGCGATCCGGTTTAGAAACGATCACACTGTTCTTGTACTGCGAGCGTTTTTCAACGGCTGGAGGATGTTGTAAACCAAACAGACTGGCTTCAAAAACGCGTGTGCGGGCATTTTATGGCTTAGAAGGAGAAAAGACAAGCTCAATGCTTGCAAAGTATGCATTTACCGTGCTAATCAATCATAGTTGGTTTACACACGAAAATGAAGTTAAGATGAATTGGGTTTCAGGTGTTTAACTGCAGAACAGTCGATCATGACGTGGGCCTTGCGTACCTGTGTTCCATTCCAAAACAGACTGCGTTCCAATACTTAATGGGTGGAACTAATTTTCTTGGTGGTAGCTGCTCGAAAATTCTGGTGAGAAGCAATTTTTATAGTGGAGTTGTGTATGTCTTGTGTATTTATATATTTCATATCAATTATTATGTAAATTTTTACGTAATTCAGTCTGGTGACTGCCGTCTAAAATGCTGCAAAAAACTATCTATCTATCTATCTATCTATCTATCTATCTATCTATCTATCTATCTATCTATCTATCTATCTTGTCTCTTTGCCATTATAAAACAAACGACCGGTTTTTACCAGCGTTTTTACCGTATTGAAAGGCAAAAAGGCATGTAATGAATGCCCAGATTGATGCAGTTGTATTTTGATGAAATAGACCCTAAGGGAAAGTATTTAAGGCCGTAATATCAGAATCGAGTGCAATCTCTGCTTTTGGCGCTCCGTGATCTCTGTTCGTTATTTTCTTTGTTTACAGGCCTTCGCCAAGGTGGGCATTGACTATGCTCAACTATGCAACGAGCCTGCTTTACTTGACAAATGCCAGGACATAGCCACCAATGCTACTTGGGGAATAAGACTTGGACGTCTAAAGGTACAATCATGTCGCAAATGAATCTATATCTGTTGTCTTTGTGCTCTCATTTAATGTGAAATAGTGGTTTTAGTGTAAGCAATTTCCTGTCATAATATGGATTTGTTTTGTCTTCATAAGATGTCTTTAAAGGATGTGTACAAGAGTGATCGAGAAGAGAAGTTGGCTATTCTTCCAGACCTGATGCAGAATCAGCAGATAACCCTTGAAATGATTCAGGAGTTTTGCAGGTAGGAATACTGTAACATTATTCACATTGCCTGCTGAAAATTTATACTTCCTGCAGATGTAAGGAGAGAGGGTTACTGTCAAGGTGTCAAATTCAGAAAATTATATACACCACTTTTTCGCTGGTCAGGTTTGTACAACTTGTTACATGTACAAAAGACGACAAGCATGACCACTTATTATACCACATGGCAGTGTCAGGAACCTCAAGAGGTTTTTAAATGATCGGCTCTTATGAACATGTTATCTTTTCTTCAAGTTAATGGACTAAACCATCAAACTTCCTGATCAGTCCTGAAAGATTCTAGAGCGTCTCTCCTCAGACATCCCAATAGACCATATTCGTATTCTCAGTATTGGACTGGAACTAGATTGCAATGCAGGCTAATGCAGGGGAATATATTAAACAGGTTTTGCATTTGAAAAGATTCCCCTGCATTAGCCTCCATTGCAAGCTAGTTCTAGTCCAATACTGAGAATACAAATGTGGTCTATTGCATCATGAAGGAAATGAGCATTCTGCCTGAAACCTCCACTGATTATGCGCGCAATATTTTCCTGTAGGGCATTTAAATTAGACGAGGACAGTGCTCTACTGACATATGTCAGGCAGCAGTTGCTTCCACCAGCAAGTCCTACCTCGTGCTCCTCCCCTGTATTATCCACGCAAGTCAGTATAGAGGAGCTTCCTTATCAGCAAAATGTGAGAAAAGTGGTCCATAAAATCGCTGGCACAACTGCCCTTCTCAATCTTCTGGTTGAAGTGGGATCAAAGGTATTCGAGTTCACTGTTGAATGTTTTGGCCTTTTTAAACTTATTTCATCTTGACAAACAAGTTTAAGTAATGGTGGATTAACCTAAAAGGGAAAATAAAAATTGCCTCGAGGTAGTCTGAAGTTCAAACTACCAAAAACAGACGGAAATCCCTGCAAGGGAGGTTAGTTTTGGCTCGAGTTAGTAGTGGTTCTATGGAGTAGTTCGATCTGACAAAGGGCTAACGCAGGAAACGTGAGCTTTCAAAAGTCTTTACGGTGGTGCCTGAATTTGCCATATCAACTCGGTTGATAAAACCGTTTTCTCTGTTTCACGTTCCCACCGATGCAGCACCACAGTTTACTAAACCCTTTTATTCCTATGGAGTTAGTTTTCAAGTTTTTAGAAACTCTGGGAGCATACAAGCAACTTTGATGCCAAAATCATGTTTTTTTGGACTCAACATGCAGATTTTCCAGTAATGTTTTGTCATCGTTTTCATCTTGGAACTCTTCTTCGAGAACTTTATTTGTTCTCTAACGGCAAACAAGCTAAGGCAGCTTATAAAACTCTGTGTCTAGATCCTTTTGGCAATATTGTGCAGGACGGAAATCTTAAGCTCGTTGGTTTACTGCCGCCAAAGTCCACTCATAATAGGCTGCTAAAATCTAGGAGAGTTTTAATTTAATATTCATGTCTCCGTCTGCCAAACAGACCTCTAGAAGAATAGCTTTGTCATAAGCCATTGCGACATTTTTTTTATGTTTAATATTTCTAATCATGATACAACGTATATGTCTTTTCCCATATTTTTAAAACTGTGGATTAATATGAAGTTTAGTAATATTGTAAATAGTCGAAAGACTGTAATGTGCTTTTATATGATGTGATATGAAATAAATAAGCCTCCTCCTTCTTCTTCTTCTCCCTTTGTCGTATATGTGACATTGTTAGGTCACATTTAACCTGATATTTCACAGGTGGAACCTTATGACTATGACAGAATTTTGTTTATATTGGAGTTAATCAAGCAAATGTCCCGTGAGGATGACGCCACAGCCAAGGTTGAAAAGGTCAGCTTTCTTGTTTTTCATTGCACACATCCCCAATGCACAACCGACCCTCTGCTACCAGTTATGTTTGCTGGTTTGTTGTTTGTCCGATTTTCCACTTTTTTGCTGGACAAATTTCGAGTCTTATCTCATGGCGGATTAAAAAATCGTCATTGGCTTTATCATTTTTCAATGGGACTATGATTTGTCTCTCTACAAGGGGAAGAGTTTCCCGGAATCCAATTCTGCCATTTTCAAGCTTAAGTCGTGAACTCGAAAGCGGTTGCTACTTTTACTACTGGGTACTTAATTTTAATGATAACTTAACAACTGCATCGCTTAGTGGAGGTTGGATGCCTGCAATATCCGCGGGCTTCCACTTTTGGCAGCCAGCCCCTACAGCCCCTGCCGGGAATTTAAACAACAGGCACCAGTCACACTGAACTATCAGTGGCGAAAGAAAAAAAGGGGGGATTGGTGGGGGGTGGGGGGGGGGGGGTGAGAGAGACGCCGAAACAAGCATCTATGAACCACTTTGGAGGACAGAACTCCTCACACTGCCAGAACAAACGCCATGATTACGATGTACGGAACTTCTGCGCCTGCGCCTATAAACCAACCACTGACCACTAGAACATGGGCAATCTTAGCTGTTAACTCCTTTAAATTGCATTTAAATGGTTATGTAACGGGATAATTTTCAGCTGATCTGACTTATTTCAATGGCCTACCGCCCACCAGTTTCCCATAACTAAGTTGCAGAGCGTCTGAACTAGCAATTAAAGCATTGATGATAAAAGCAAGTTCGCTATTGGTTGATTCATCTGTCCTATTAACATATCCAATCTTATTCATTGCGTTCACGTATCCTTTTTAGGGAATTCAATTGCTGGAGTATTTATATCAATATGAACGTAAAGCATCGCCATCCAGTTATGAAAAGGCGTTTTGTAATTCGAAGATATCAGACGGTGAAAAGGTAACAGAACATTAGATATTTTATCTCGACTCGGTTGGTCTTCACTAGATCACGATAGTCAACTACACACATGGAAATACATTAAGAAATAGGCCTTTTTTTTTTTTTTTTTTTTTTTGCAACATTTCGTCACGTGACCTTTTTCCATAAACACGGTGATTCTGCTGGTTTCATGAAATTATTTTTCCAGAAATAAAAAGAGCAGGTCATAAGTAAGTATATCGTAAGTATATCGTTTAAAGTGGTGTTGTTACAGTTGAAAGAATTTATAAAGATTTGTATGGGAAAAGGAGGTTTTGCCACCCAGTCACGCTTCAATGATTTCATACAAATTCTTCTATTTTTCTAAGTTTTCAAACCGCTTTAAAATTCTTCCTTTGAAATATGAAAGTCTGAAAATTTCCACCCTTGCACTTATTTTCGATTATTTTACTCATGGTAAAAGTAGGAGTCTAGCTCTGTTTGTGGTACGTAATTATGAAAAATTACACTGGAGGGCAAAAGCCCTTCCTAAACAAAAGTATGAAATTTTCAAGTGTTGAAAATGGTCGTACAGTCTTTAAAGACCTTAAGGAGTATTTCTCTGAAAATTTGTGTTAGTCCGAACTTTAAGTTCACTAATTATCAGCCATGCGACCAGTTTGTTGCAAATGGCCTGTTGCACTCTACTCAGTTCAATCACCATTATGAATTCAATTACTATTACTAATAATCAATACGCCCAACATGGCGGCCGTTTACAGCGGACATCTTTGATACTGGACATCCACATTATGGTCAACTGACATTACTCAAGAGAAGGTTTCCATCGAATCTGGCCTCCTTTTTCTTTTCTTTCACTACCAGTGGTGCGAACCAACTAAACGAGGCCTTGACCCTCACAGGAGCCTGATGCAAAATTGTTGCAAATAACTTTTATGGTTGAAATTTCACTGGTTTTCACTGGGTGGCGGTTGTGCGTAGGAAACATTTCAGACGGTTTTTATTGCTTTCACATCTCATAAGCGCCGCCCTGATGGACCTCTCTAGTCTCGTAACAGAGACCTGTACCTTATGACTGGTTCCAACTTGTCTGGGGCATTTTTCAGCTCCATTTTCTAGCTTTTAAAACCTTTCATTCCCAAGATCTGACTGCTGTTAATTCTCCTTAGTGGCTGCCATACATTACTTTTATGTCAGTTATGACAATATGATGATATATCTAGACCAAAAAAACCCTGGTGATAAATTTCTTCATTCTCTTCACCAGTATGCTTAAAAATGTGTTGAGCTTGTCAGTAGAAAATTTATGTCAATACTCTTGGAGTCAAAGGTTTAATTGCGAGGCGTCACTAGAACACATTAATTGCACGCAAATCAACCGTTCTATCCAATGACCCTCGCTTCCTCCAAATATGCCGTGTGTGGCGATGAAAATTTTCCATTTTTTTTTCATTTTTTCATTCAGGTTACATTGGAAAGGGAAAGCGTATTGTCACCTTTGTCCAAGTTGAGGTTGCCTTACCATCCGCTCCTTTATGGTGATCCTTGGAAAGTTCTCAGTAAGTTAGTGAACTGGATCAAATGTTTGGCTTTTATGCGCCGATGATTGGCGCATTGTAAGTTCATTAATATTATTATTATTATTATTTGGCTTGCCTATTTGGAAGACATTAATTTGTATTTCTGGTTCCAATTGCAGCTCCTGAGCTTTCAGAGGACACAGTTCCTAAACTTGTGGGAATCGCCAACTTGCTGAAGGTATTGTAATGCCAATGACCACCTTCTTTCTTTGTCAGAAAAACAGATTGTGTGTTAATCCCGATTTGGTAGACGAAATCTTAGTTCTGTTGTCGAAGCATCATATGAAGGATATCCCGGAAAACACTTTGAAGAGATATGTTCGGGACCGAAGTAAATGGGGCTGTTGTCGCTCATTATAAGACCTGTTTAAGCAGTTTGCTCATCCAATTCAAATGTGACAATAACTTGATCATGGCGTAATGGAGTAGCAGAATTTTAGGGTCCGTTATAAATAATGCAAACCAAACAATTGATTTGATTAAGGCATCTTACACTCGATACAGAAACGTTTTCACCGATTCACTAGGCAGGATCACACTCAAGATCTTGTCTTACAAAGCTTCAGGCTTTCAGTTGCTTACAAACTTACTGCATGACTTTTTTTCTTGCTTTTCTTTTCCTTTTTTTTTTTGTTTGCCTGTTAGCTTTCAATCGACCAGCTTTATTTGACAGCCATTCGAAACCTCGCTCGACCTTCGACATCAGCAGGAGATTCCTCCACCAATGATCCTAACCTCGGTGGCAGCAGTGCAGTTGAAGGATCAAGCAACCATTTGGCCAAGAATTACAACAGCGAAAAGGCCAAGACTATGCTATACTCCATCAAAAACAAGGAAATGGCAATTGCAGCCGCCAAGTGGATTGCTCAGCAGCTGCCTCTTGGTTTGTGAATTCCTGTTCTTTCTATTTTAGTCTTCAATTTCTTAATTTGGTATTCGGTTTTACTTGCTTGGAAACGAAGAGGATGAAGAGGATAAAGTTCCCGGTGTTGTGGCTGTCCTCTGTGTGTATATGGGTGGGTGGGTATAGCAGATCCACATCAGCTGAATAGCTGCCAAAACTTCAACCTGCTTTAACAAATAAATAAATAACAAACTAACTAACAAACTCTGAAGAGGATTTTTCGCATTCGAAAATTTGGGCGAGATCGCAAGAAAACATGGCCAGAAGAATTTTTTCGGAGCTCTTCGTCCGTACAAGCGGGCGCTAAAATCATAGCCTGGGAAGTCCTCCTTTTGGCTCGCTTCACTGGCATGAATTTTTTCGCCTTTTTCCCAACACGGACCATGGTCCCAGGCTACTAAGACAAGAAAACCCCTGTATTCTCTATGGTTTTTATTTATGACTTACTTAAAACTCAAATATTTTGAAAGTATGGACTGGTGCAAGAGATGCAGCTAATATTGAGCAGCATTTTCCCTTTTTTCCAAAATCATCCTTCTTTGCTTTGTTTCATATTTTTCAGGTGAAGAGAAAATAGACATATTGAAGACCTGTGTTGACCTCGCCATGGCCTGGAAATCATCTTGCTCTAAGCAGGTATACTTTGCCGTACCATAAATGTAGCAAATGAAGAGTTGCAGGGTACTAGAGTGTATAATTTATCAAAAATGGAAAAAATAAACCCGGGAATTTTGCCATTGGTGAAATCTTGCCGCTTACACAAGCTTTAAATTCGCATGTAAGCTTCAGAAACCATGGGAAGGTTAGAACGTCTTTCCTAGTTCAGTTTCTTTCTAAATCTACTTTGGATCCTTTGGGCACTAATTTGTGTGATCCGAGAGGCGTACGAGGCAGAGTCGAACTTTTCCTACGATTGTTAGTTGAGATGCTCTATCATTGATCTACTGGTGACTCGTGAAACTTAATTAATTGGACTACTATAAGTTCAGCTCCATTGTATTCTGATGATGATGAAGAACTTGAATCAAAATTGAATCAACTCAAATAAACGCAAATCAAATCACGTTAGTTTTTGAGTAGAGGGCGAAACAGGAGCACCCCGGAGAAAAACCCCTCGGAGCGGAGTAGAGAACCAACAAACTCAACCCACATATGATGCCGAGTCTAGGAATTGAACCCGGGCCACACTGGTAGGAAGCGAGTGGTCTCACCACAGCACTAGCCCCGCTCCCTTTGGGACCGAAATGTTGGCATTGCTCGCAATAATACTCGATGATGTTGTTAATATTTAGTTGGAACTGAGTATTCCGAAGGTCACTGCTTCGAATCCTGTTAGCATTTATTTTATCTTTATCATTAGACACATGTCAGTGTGTGCTAGTAACTTCATTATATCGTCCATTGTCCTAGCGTTAAACTGCTACTCATTACAATCTCCCAGGAATATTTTTCAAGAACTTGCACGCTTTAATGATGCATTGTTTTTGCTTCTTGAAGGATGAAGAAAAAGCCAAGTATACGCACAGTCGCCTGTTGGAGTTAACTCGAGGCGTAGCCACGGAGCATATCCTTTATAAGTATAACATTACAGATTCTGCTATTGTTTCTTTGACAAGTAAACCAGCGAAGCTGATTTGTCAACTCTACGAGAATTACGGTGCTAGGGAACCAGGCAGTGCCTATCATCCACCAGGTATCTAATGAGAGATGAACTTATTACCAGCAGCTATTTTACGACAAGAACAACCGTCATTCCTTATTCGTACTGTATTACAAAAGAGTGGAGAAAAGATGCATAATTGTTGAATAAAATGAAATTGAGGGCATGGGCCAGAGGGGCCTGGCGGGTAATGAAGCGCAATGTAAGCGTGAAAATGATAAGCAAGCTAAGATGAAACTCTCTACAAAGTTAAATGAATTCCCTGGAGCGGAGTTAGAGCCACCTTAGGATTTTCCAGGTGCAGAGAATTTTATCGTAGTCTTTCAATCACTATACAGTAATAAAAATTGGGGGTCACCTAGTTCGTTTTTGTGATATAAATATTTTAAAGACAAAATATAGGGTGTTAGGGTTAGGCTCTTTTGTTGCCCTGGTAACCATTACGTCATATCGATGACTGCATCTCCTTAAGGAATTGTTGGTGTTTTACATGGTACCGTTACATTGCCGATATGTGAAAGAGTTGGTTAGATTCAATCCCTCGAAATAGTACAATTTGTTGAAAGTATTGAAACTGGCTTGAGCCTTCTTAAGCTGAGAGTCCTTCGCACATTTTCACTGACGTTTGGCAAAGAGCCATTAATCTTTTCGGTCGTGTCAATAGCAAGTTCTTTTTCTTGCATTGTCAAGAGGTTGACTGAAAGCCTTTTTGAATTCTTGCTCAGTACTTTGGAATATTTGGTCAGGGATTTGCTAAAGGCCAATCAGTATTCCATCTCTAGTTCTCTAGCGTTGGGTTGCCTATGATGGGTAATTATTTTCACCACTAAATGATATTACATCTAAAACTGTTTTTGCCTCACAGACATCAGCAAAGCCACATGCGAGATCGCAAATGTGAACAATACAATAATAGAGAAGATCAGACTGCATTTAATTGAGGTGATTGGAGCGTCTTACCTTCATACAGCTATTTTGAGAAAGGTTGTCGGAAAAAGTGCACGCGACAATCCTGAAAGGTATTGTGGGTGATTTTAAGTGCACTGTTTTTCAAAGAAATTTAAATGAATCGTACGGGAGGCCACTGATATATGTTTGCGAGTGCTGAAGGAAAGTAACAAAAGTAGGTTCGACAGCTACAGTCGTTAGAAACAGGGTATTGATCATATCCCGTATTACCTTTCGGGATTGTCGCGTGCACTTTATTCTTGACAAACTTTCTCGAAATAGCTGTATTCAAAGTGCGTCACTCAGTTCATTTGTACTTATGGATTAAGAGATGACTGCACAATTTTCAATAGGCCATTTCCGAGTTCATGTCTACCTCCTCTTCAAAGCGAGGCTAAGTGCGAAGTTTTTCTTATGAAAATTAGTTTTCATTCATATGTAAAGTAGAACTAATTACCATCACAAAAACTTCGCTCTTAGACTCGCTTTGAAGACGACACCGACATGAACTCGGAAATGACATATTTTGAAGGGAAGTTCTCGTTGACATTTTACTCGCAGTTTAATTCCCCTGCCAACGTTTCTCCTTCTGGCGTTGTGCAAACCATATAGATTGTGGATGGGCGGACTGATCATTTTTTAAAAAGTATGAGGAGCCATGAAGAGTCACCACTCGCTCCGTCTATAAGACATTAACTTTTGAAATAGAAGACTCTTAAAGCAGTGAGCCGCTGTGAACATAAACGTGCAGAAGCCTGAGTAACCGACAATTCTACTCATTGTCTTCCTCAGAAATGGCTGCCTTCTTCATCTCAGACAACAGGAGGAGACCCCGAGGTATTTTATTGCGGTACCATTAATTTTCAGATATTGTGTCCAACGGCAGACTTTTCCCAATTTGTTATATAGAGCGGCTTTCAATTGATTAAGCTTCGTAGAATCACATCCTAAGATACTACGTTGGACAAACACATCAGATGCAGCGAATCGAGTAAGTCATTGATATGCAAAGCAGATGCATGCGGCCAGTTCGAAGCTCGGGGAAAAGTGCAATTGGTTCTACTTTTGCGTTTGTTTGGTTGAAAATGTGGGTGAGTTTTTAACCAATTTCGAAACATAATACTGCAAAACCAATGCAATCGTGAAATCAATTACGACACGGAATACAATAGCCAAAAGAACAAAAATCACTCGCGCAGTTAACAACTACAGCAAAGCTCTCTTATAATGCAAACACACTCTGGCGAGTAAATAGTTTTAGTGATAGACGTTCATTTGAACTTCCATACAATCTCTGTATTCTCACGCTTGCGTTTTTTTCCTACTTCGGCCACTTTTCTGCTTGCCTTTGGTGTCCTCTTAAAACAGCTCCAACTGCATACACAAAAAAGAAATTTACATTCATGCATTGAAAGCTTTACGTTTTTTTCATTTAAGTTTACCAGCCCTGGAGATGAGGAAAGCGATGAAAGTGAAGAGGATGAGCAGAACTTGAAGAGGTGCATGATACGTGAAAACATTTGGGGCAGTAGCATCATCCTTGCTTAAGCTCCCTATGACTTGTTTTTACTCCTTAAGTTCCGAGGGAAGGTTACGCGCGACAAGCTACCCGACTTACACCGATTGAAATTGGAATTCAACAATGGAATGGCCTAGTGGCAGTAGCCTTCTTCTCGTTCTAGGAATCCGGCAGGATTCAAATCCGAGAAGGAACACTACAAGTGTGTTTTTTTTTCGATATTTCCCGTGAGAAAAGAAATTGAAGTGTAGCTGAGACCCGCAGAACATTTTCTGTTGTAAAGGTAGCCTGATTCTGAGTTCACTGGTGTTTTTTTTTTTCATTTAATCAAGGGTAATCTACATTATGCAGAGCAACGACCAAGAAGCTTCTGTCAGGTTTCTTCTAAATATTGCAAACAAGGTAAAATTGGTAACGTTTGTTAACTTGAACACAATTTCATCTTTGGGATCGCAGACATTTTTTCTTTGTGTAGCTTGTTGAGCGGCCGTCTTCCGCATCAGTGTTAGAAGTCACGCACGCTGTGCGTCCCTATCATTTAAGCAACTTTGCTTCCAAGATTTGAAGTTCTACAAACTATGTGTGGGCTCAGTAGTGCTTTTGCCTCAAGATACTTTCTCTGTTTTTGATAGCTAACTTCTCGCTGGTTATTGAGGACAACAGGCTTTAAATTGCAGAGATAACTGAGATTTGCAAGTTCGTCTAATTTTTGAAGTAAAGTTCTTTCATGGCACGATGCCTTCTGCAAGCATAGTCGATGTTTATAAATTAAAATGTAAATAATGACGTCAACAGAAATCCGTCCTTACCTTTTAAGAAGATTAGGGATTTTCTACTGTGCTCCTCTGCCGTTTGAACGGTATTGGCTATTCAAACAGAAGGTTTTGAAATGTACTCCTGCTATAAAAGTTTGTTGTCCCCCGCAAGGTGATTCTGAAGCGCATAGTGATCAACTTTGTGGTTTGTCGTTTCAGACTGGTTCATCCAGTAGTTGTCGAGTTCGATCTCTCCGTGCCCTTTTCTCCGTTGCTCCTGGAGAATTCATCGAAAGGCTGTGTAACACCTCAGTTAACTTAATCAGGTGGGTTCATTGATTGGCCCTCTGTATCGTTCTTTTGGTAAATTTATTCAATGATTTCTTTATTTTCTAGTTTCGAATTCGTTTTTGTGTATGTGCGGCAATCTTAGTCATAAATTAGTATACACATGACGGTACAAACAAGTCAACCTCCCCTTTTCTATTCAAATTCAAAGAAAAAACTATCAAATTGAACTTTACATTATTACGTTTGACTTAGGGAGGTGGACAAAATATTTCGATTCTTTTGTCGGGGATTAAGAGTTCACATCGGTCTGGAGCTTGGCTGTGGTGTCCGATTTGAAAATTCATTATTTCCTTGGCATTGTGCCAGGCTCAAGACACTTTACTCTCACGGTGCCTCTCTCCACCAAGGTGTATAAATGGGTACCGCCGAAATTAATGCTGGGGGTAACCCTGCGATGGACTGGCATCCCATCTAGGGGGGAGTAGAAATACTCCTAGTCGCTTCATGCTACAGAAACCGGAGATAAGCGCCGGCCTGATGGGCCCTCTAGGCTCGTAGCGGACTTTACCTTTACTTATTGTGCCACGCTAGGTTGCTTATCTCCGATGAAATCGCTGCATTGTCTCTTCGCATCCCTCGAGTAAATATTTATATTGTTCATACGCTCCTTTGACTCGTGCCTTAATTAGACAGTTGGACTCGGTATTTCTTTTAATGGTATAGCGATACTCACCGTTACGTCACCTATTGTCATTTATGTGCCAACCAGAGATCTATTGGCTGTCGAAACAAAGGATTCTTTTGTTCTGTGGTTGGCAAAATTTAAATAATAAAAGAATTGTTTATAAATAGTGAAGTCTCTTATAGTTTGCGAAATACCTGAGTGGTTAAACGTGGTACGCATTATCATGCGCAGTGCATGCTAAACTGGGTTCTAGGTGGACCTGCATGCGTTCTTTAGTTCGTTTTGTCTTGGATCTAATGCAAGGCTTAAGTATTTGAGCATGTAATGCTGTCCAATAGCTTCAAGGACTGTCTTTTGACGCCCATTTTGATACTGCTGTCAGGACTAAAGTCTAGTTACACTTGCTAGTAGTTGGAAAGTAGTCGGCCTTTTACTTCCCTTAAAATTGTCTGCCGGAGGATTACTTGCTGAATTTTACTTAAATCGGAATTATAACTTCTTTCCTCCCACTGATAGACAGCAAATGCAGGCTCTAGTGTGTTTGGCAGAGCTGGAGGGGCTGCATATACAGCAGACGGCAAGTGCATTTGACAAGTGTAACAAAGAGGGACTGGTACGAGGCCTTTGGAGAAACCACAAGCATGAGAAGAAGGTTCGTATTTGACCAGTGTCGACAACTGTCAATATGGATGAGGGGTTTAGTTTCTAAATTAACTGTGGTGCTTTGTCGGTGTGCGAGTGAAACACGAGTTTTGTTTTAATTATCGACTTGGTAGCTGAGGTGTTTAGAGGATTAGCCCTTCGTCAGAGTTGGTTGGCGAAGGGTTGACGCTCAAAACCCAAGCCATTTTATCTTTTGACGATGGCAATTCGACCCTTTTCAACTTGGGTGATTGAATCAAATTTTTGTTCTTCGCAATATGAGAAGAATGCATTTTAATAAAAACACACTTTAGTGGAAAACACATTTATAATTGCATTTTAGAAACTGATTCCAAGCTCGATTATTTTATGTTAACAGAACTTTTTAATAATTTAAACTATATAAAGAATTTTGAATAGTTATAGATTTTTAAGATATATAGTTTTTTTATTTACTTTTACTTCTACTTCTTAAATAATAAACTTCTTTTTAAATATTTATTGTTTATTTTTCGGACCACAATGTAAACTACTGGTGTTTTCCCAGTGATTGTGTCGATCCAATAAAGTTATTATTATTATTATTATTATTATTATTATTATTATTATTATTACTATTATTATTATTATTATTATTATTATTATTATTATTATTAAGCTAATACATCATTGAACTTTATCTTTGTTGAGGTACTCCACCGTGCGTGGAAGTTGTTTGTCCCACTCCCGAGCTTTTGAGTGGCAAGGGTCTCTCCTCTTCAGTAGGGAGTTTAAGAAACGACGACGGCAACTGCAATGATAATGCAACAAAAAACAATATCATTGGTTAAAAGGGGAAAAATAATCGTGAAGCACGCATTTCAGCTCTTATTTTTACGGTTCTCTGCATAACGAAGTAAAATCAACAAATTTGAATTTTTGACGGCAACGCGAGCGTGCAAATGTGAATGTGTCGTTCTCTGTTTGTACTCCGAAACCGCTCGCACCAATTCATTTTCTGGTTGATTCGGCCATTTTGTGTGACGTGAACCAGATGAAATAATTTCGGAAGACTTACGATACTGCAAAGTTATATTTTGTGATGACGTTTTCGTCGACGTCTCCGTTCTCGATCTTAAAGTCCCTAATAACAGTACATTCTGCTTTGCCGTCCTGTTTTCAAAGAAATCTACATTGCAAAGCAGTTTGTCGGTCGTGGAACAAATGACTGAGTGGCGGTTTTGCGAACTTTTACGGTCCATTTTAAAGCAAGATCTCTTTCCTTCGGGTGAAAATGGAAAAAAAAAAGGTTTGATTTTAATTTGGTGAACTTTAATGCCTTCGATGGTAACCCTGATATATTGTTTTTTGATACCATCAGGCTGTTCGTCTCGTAGCAGACTTGTGTCTTGATAACAACATACACGACCCTCAGTTATGGAACAGTGTTCTACTGCAGCTACTGGCTTTTGGAATGGTTAGTGATTGAATTTGACAGATCAACTCCTTGTCTAACTGGCTGGCTTAATGACTGACTGATTCACCTGTTCCGCCTGGGCTTCTCAGGCAGAAACCCATCGTTCATGATGGCCATTCTTCTCTGTTAATCTGTGTATATTTCTTTTTTCCCAGCTCAAATATCTTCGACGGGTTTTGGTTAATTTGGCGGGGATCTCTGCTCTGTGGCAGGTATGTTACTGATCGCCTTTTTTGAGAGGCCCTCATACTTAAAAGTTACGGCGAGACCAGAAATTATCTGGCATCTGAGGGGCTCCAAACTAACATTGAATCAAAATGGATCTTTACAGTTAGGGTTAGGTTACCCTAACCCGCCTTACCATGGCCACCCAGAAAACTTTCACATTTGTTCTGGCATCTGAGGGGCTCCAAACTAACATTGAATCAAAATGGATCTTTACAGTTAGGGTTAGGTTACCCTAACCCGCCTTACCATGGCCACCCAGAAAACTTTCACATTTGACAATTACGTGTAAATACGTCAACTCAACAACCCATGCAACGGTATTCAACTTACAACTGCGCCATCTTTGCAAGGAGGCTTGAATGTCAATCAAATTCACACATATTGATTGGCGGTCAATTTGTGAAAACCTTTGTTTGGTGGCCACGGTAAGGCGCGTCGCACTGGAATTGTACGAAAAATGGACAAGGAACCAAATGTAGTTGTTGAATTAGGTCATGTTTCCATCAGTTGTTTCTTTATAATTCCCATCCAGGTTCGCTGTTTGCCTCAAGTGTGGAGAAGTGTTTTAACAGCGCCTTTTAAATCAGGTAGGGAAAAACATGATCGGTGGGAGTAGAGGAGTAATTAGTTTAAACTCCGAAGGAATGTCGTTGAGCTTGAACCTTACTCGTTGGGCAGGACGCAGCTATTCAATCGCTCTTTGGTTTGGTTCAGAGAGCAATACTTCACGTAATAAAAACAACACGAGAGGGTGATATGTAACATGCTTGTCTGCAGAACAGTCGCGATTATATAAGCCAAGAGAAAATGAGGGGACAGAGAGGGAGGCCCAGGGCGTTGGCCGGGATATGTCTTGTCCACGAAAGTTATTTTTAGAAGAGCGGAAGTCTTTGTTCTAGCGGAAGTCTGTCTTCCGAGACGTATTGATATTGATAGTGCTAATCACCCTTACTTGCAGTCGAGGACTGAATTGCGAAGGGCGCGGCTCACGACATCGGGCTGAACGCATACAAAGGCGCCTCTGGCTGCCGCTATACAGTCCATGTTTGATGTCGGAGCACAGCACCACAGCTAGATGTTAATTAGCTGTGAGTCGATTTTGATGAGGGAGGAAAACCGGAGTACCCGGAGAAAAACCCTCGAGTCAGGTTGAGATCGACTGAAACTCAGCCCACATGCAGGCCGGGGCCAGAGTTGAACCCCGGCTCGCAGTGGTGGGAGGCTCGATAGATAACCACTAAGCCACTAAGCCACCCTGACGTCCACATGCAGTCTTGCCTCGCTCACAGGTTTTTAGTGAAAAGAGAAAATGGCGGCGCACGTGGAAGGCTGATGAATATTTATTTTCTTTCAAACATCAGGCCGAGGTTGGCCTGCATGCGGACGTCTCGGAAGACAGACTTCCGCTAGAACAAAGACTTCCGATCGTCTAAAAATAACTTTCGTGGACATGACATATCCCAAGGGCTGGACCGGGAGCATCCCTCTCTGTCCCCTCATTTTCTCTTGATAAGCAGTGAAATAAATCATTCACTTAAAGTACCAATGGCAAAGGCAATGAGCAAATGATGTCTTCCTTACAGTTTCATCTCCGCTATCAGATGATGAGCTTGCAGCTTGTGAAGAATCGGCGTCGCTTCTTCAAAGGTTAGTTTTATTTTGCAACAACAGAAACGTTCTGTTTAAAGACGTTGAAAAGAGAGGTCACCTGGCCTAGCTTCCAACAGTTTCTTTATTGTTACTCAGTAAGAGAGCACTCGAAGCATGATCATCACAACTCAAAAACAGTGCGATTGTCCCCTAAGCCTTTTTTAATAGTTCAGTTTTAGGTGTTTCCTATACTGACTCAGGGAGTATTAGACAGCGCACGATATTATAGGAAACCGTAAATTCCTAAGTGTAAGAAAAATACGAGGGACTAAAATTTGGCGGATGTTAGTCATAAGTGGCACATTTATCTTGTCATGCAACCAAACAGATGCCTAGTTTGAGTGCTTCTTCTACTAAAGTGGAGGAAATTTTTTTTTAAATCTAGACTCAACTTACCCCCTCAAACTTTCGACTGTCCTTAACCGACTAAGTGATAGCTGGTAAAGAGGTATCACTTAGGCGGTTCGAGCTATTTTTCTGATCTTTGAAGGTGTCCCCTACTCTTGGATCTTGATGTGCAATCCATTGCCGTCCAGTTCCACAAAGTTGGTCTCCAGGCCCACGCACTGGCCTGTCTCTTGCTCATTCCGTCAAGCACTGCGCGCGAGCAACACATTCAGGTTTGTACCATTTTTACTCTGCTACACTGCGCCATATTTTGAGGATTAAATAAAGTTATGGATGAAACAGGAAATAAATCTTTTATCAGCTGCCTTTATTCTTAGCTTAAACAAAGTTTTGAATGCCCGGGAATTATTCTAAATTTTTGTTCGAAGTGGGTTATATGTTTACGTGGCCATCAGGACTGAATTAAAAACTGGCTGCCTCAAGAAGTAATAATAATAATAATAATAATAATAATAATAATAACTTTATTTCAGTGTCAATCTTCTAGCTAGCCTATAACAGGCTTACTAATCGGGGACACTATCCTACATAAAAAATACAATAATCTTTCGAATTTACAATAATAAAATCTTTAGGCTACAATGGCTATAATAATTAGGATCTATGATTTTATCCGATTATAAAATTTATATTTAGCAAGTGCATGTGGGTCAATTAAATTACCATTACAGAAGGGTACTGCAGCCATTGGCTTTGCAAAGCCTTAACAGGATTTTCTCAAACTTGTAAGTCCTTGAATTAAAGAAGAGGTACCAGAGGAGGGAACAAATTTTCGTCACACTCCGTCAGGCATTTGTTAACTTTCTGTTCCGATTTTAACCAATTTGGAACCATTTCAAAAAATGGTATGCGTGCAACATTGAGCCAAATGCGACTTTGTGGTAGTGAAATTTGTACGTTTGGTGCTCTTTTGCCGACAGCCAATGTAAGTCTCGTCAGCTGCCTTCTTGTTTTTCGTTTTAGTGGGTTGTTTCCTCACCAAACGATTTCTGGGAAGTGTAGTTTCCTGATTATACTTACTCGTTCCTTTTTTGATCTTTCAACTTGAAAATCCCCCCAAGGCAGCTTCTGATTTTCCATGTCCAGGAGTGCCCCAAATTAGATGCACGCGGATATGAATAAGCTTCTAAAACTGTCCCCTTACTCTTCTTCCCAAGTTCAACTTCGCTCGTGTCTCGGAATACTGACAGACAATTAACGTCAGAAAGTATCCCCCAAATGTTGCTCCTCGCGTAGGGATAAACCGCTGCATTTACGATGAGCTAAAAACATCGCTAACCCTAACACTTACCTTATTTCCGGAAATAGGGACACTTCGTGTTGGGCGTCAAGATTGGGCGTGCGTTTAATTACGTCCTTTCTGGGCATAAGAGTGATTTTTTTGTGAGGCTGACCTTTCATAACCTAATGATTGTCCAATTTTAGAACACCTCTGACACCTCCGTCGTACTATAGGAATGATTACTGTGTTAAATTACCTCTTTTTTTCTTCCAAAGTCCTTACTGCAGACAAATTGCGTCACTCGTATCCTCTCTCAGCTAGATGAACAGCGTCAAAGGGGACGCACGCTGACCCAGGCTGATATTGTAAGAAATTATGTTTTTAAAAAAAATTATTTTTAATACAATACGATACCTGTTGCAATAATATCCTTACAGTTTACAGTCTACTTACATTAAGATATTTACAATACGATACATACACAACAATATAAACTACTTACGACACAAGTAAAAATAGAGCTGTAACCAGGATAAGACATATGGAAGTAAAAAAACGTTCTCTGGTAAAAAAAAAAAAAAGTTGAAAACATAAGCTTTCGGGTATTGGTCTGTAGCCTTTAACGAATGAAAATGCTATAGACTGGTAGCCGAAAGCTTATGTTTTTAATCTTTTTTAACCAGAGAACGTTTTTTTCACTTTAATACTTACAACACGTTTACAATACTTAGAAAAGACACAAGAAAACATGTCAGTGCACAAGTGCAGCGTTCATCTTCGCAAGAGATTAAAAAAAAACTACACAAAGCAATTACTTAATGAATTTCTTGAGGCCGGGGGAACTGTTTAGTGTAGACCATTTCTTTTGGAATAAAAAATTGTTTGATTTTTTAGGTACCGACTTCGAACAAGTCCCCTGTATTTCAGGGATCGAGAGTGTTTGGAAATTGCCTATTTTCACCATCCCATAATGTAATAGGTTTTTTTTTAAAAGAGGGGTGGGGGGGGGGGGGGTATTTACATGAAAGCAGTACACGTTATTTACTCTAGGGACTGTATCATGCTTCAGCGAACTGGATATCCATTGTTTCAGTGCAAATAACCCCCCAAAAATGAACTTTATTATGGGATCGGTGAAAAAAGAGAATAAAGCGTTTTCACTCACGTGACAAGCAGCCATATTGGATTACTGAAACAAATGAAAGTATTTGCATAAAGATAGAGTTAAATTCCCGGAGGATTAGTTTGGTACACCATCATGGCCGCCATTCCTTTGTTTTGGGACACCAACATGGCCGCCGTGACGTCATGTGAAAACGCTCTTTTGGCCAGTTTCATATTCTAAAGGTTGGTTTGGATCGGGCATGAAATGGAGGCTGATGCGGTGGAATCCTTTTCACGCGCAAATTATTTTACCCGCATTAGCCTCCATTTCATGCCAGACCCAGTCTAACCTTGAGAATACGAAACTGGCCTATTGAGAAATACAGGTACTAAACTGTATGCATGAAGAGTTTGGAGAATATTGTTATCCCATGATCTTTGGAAGTTGTCATTGTTCATTCTTCTCCAGTTTCGATTAAATACTGATGTTTTATGTCTGCCAAATCCAAGAATACTTTTTTCTCAAGAGTTTTACATGTTTGCCTTTTCTGGACGAGGTTCTCTAAGTTACAGCCGAGTATTGACAGTAATTTGTCCCACAACTGACCTTCGTAAGAAGCATTGAGCTCTACCTGAAGTGATTTCAGCAACTGTTTTGCTTTCTTCTGTTCAAAAGATTTGCAGACTGACAACAAAGCAGTGTGTCGCGTCATTTTGGCAACATCTCGATCCTTCTCGCTAGCTCGGTCAGGTTTTGTTTCAAAATCATTTCAGTTCAGAGTTAAGCAATACAAGCGTTTATCAGGTTTTCATAGAGTATTGTCTTGTTTATCGTCTCTCCAGGTGGAAGAAAAGGTTTTTCAATATGTCGAACAAAAACAAGAGTATCAAGTAAGTAAGGCGACAAGCGGACAGCGCGGATCTGAACCTTTCTGTTTGACTTGGAATAGTTTCCTGAGCAGACTTCTTCTGTTAGAGTACAGATTGAGGGCCCAAATAATGCAAAACTGTTGGCCTTAAAGGCATATTTAAAACAAAAGCTGATGTCTGTAGCTAAAAAAAGACACTTGAGCTTTAAGCTTAAATTCTTAAGTGTGCCTGTTGATTTTTACACAGCTCATCATGGCTGATCAGAATATCTAGAGTCCATTTAGGACGTAAGACAGATTTTCTCGCAACACCCTTTCAATTTGTCAGTTTGACCACGAATGTAACTCATCCCTTCGAGAAGTATTTCGCCAGAAAAGTCGCGAGGTTGAATGATCGAGAAGTAGCTTAAAACGAAACGAAAGTGTCATTTTGTTTCAGATTCTCCTGGAGACGTCTTATTTTGACAAGTTCTTGACATTCTTGATTATGAATAGAAAAATAACGGGTATCCTTCTCAAGACAATTCAAGCCAACAGGTAAATACTTGTAAACCCACCAATACCTACTGTAGGTACGACTCGTGCGTTTATGTTTTACAAATCCGTGAAGAGTATTTACCATATCGAGTGGCTTGCCTTCATCGATATCGTCTACTTCTGCACGATCCAGCACCCGGCAAAGTCCCCTTGGCTGTGGATGTTCTTCTCATGAGGCCTCATACACAAAGAACGTTTTTGAGACATGACTGCGAGACCGGCCACTTTCTAGTGGAGATAGTACAAACAATAGGCCACTTCGGAAAATACCATAATGCTCTTTGATTGTCCCCCCAAATTTTGCATAAGCATTGTTTCCAGTTTCTCTTGCAACTTACAATGGTCCCAAGAGAAAACAAAAACAATGCTCATGCAAAATTTGGGAGGACAAGCAAAGAGTATTATGGTATTTTGCAAAATGGCCTATTGCTCTCTCATGGCTCTTGGTTATACAGATGACACGAGGTCCTGTTATCTTACAACCATGCTATAGCCGGCATTATTGAAAAATCATCCTACGGGTTGGTATTACAGATATGTCCAGGGTGGTAAACTATGAGATGATCGCCGGTTTGATCAGCGTTATTAAGTGCCCTCTCATCCTTCTCAACGTTAACACCACTTATGTCAAGTAGTACAGGCAATAAACAGTGTTGGCGCATTGATAACACTTTTGCCCTTCAACCAATGTGACCCGGGATGGACTCCAAACTAAACAACATCTTATCTGGTTCAAGTTTGTTGGCTCTCCACTCTGCCCGAAGAGGTTTTTCTGGGGTTGCTCCGGTTTTCCACTCGCTCTCACCAAAAACCAACTGTGCTTTGATTTGGTTTACAGACTCCGTAATTAGCTGAGTACATAAGCTTGAGATCTTTTTTTTTTACGCAGTAGTTGGTATCGTTCTTCTTCTTCTTCTTCGTCTTCTTCTTCTTCTTCTTCTTCTTCCTTTTTTTGCTTATCTTTCACTATTATATCGCCGGTTATCGCAATATCATTCCTCTTGCTTGCTTATCAGTAACATTGTACGGTGAAATTCCACGTGATGTTAATGCTCTCTTTTGTTCTTTTTTTTTGCTTATCTTTCACTATTATTTCGCCGGTTATCGCAATATCACTCCTCTTGCTTGCTTATCAATAACATTGTATGGTGAAATTCCACGTGATGTTATAGTTCTCTTTTGTTCAACCTATTTTGGGTGCTCATACCACTTCACTAGTGTCAGCTCTATTGAATCCTCCCTTTTCGTATATTTCTTAATAGTTATTATTATCATTATTGTTGTTGTTGTTGTTGTTGTTAGGGTAGAGAATGCGATACAGCTGGTGCGTTTGTTTCATCAGACCCATCCTGACCTGCCGTCTTCTCAGTACGTGGCCGTCAACAAACTTAACGGATTCGAAGAGCTTTGGGTGAGTCGTGTTTCTCTTCAGGAATCCTCATCAAATATCCAAGGACCTCACCAGAGAACTTTCTCTCTCTCTGTCGTCTCGTCACTATTTAAGAAAATGCTCCTTCCGTTTTTCTCCCGCAGACATTTTTGGATGTGCATGGCATGTTAGACGACTGTCTTCCATTTCTTCCCAAGCTGGATGCCGACCAAGATGAGGATCCCACAGAAGAGCAGTCCCAGATCCTCCTCGTCGAGAAAGCCGAAGAAACTGTGAATGAGACTGGTATCGAATATAATGACCATGAGAGCTTTAGCATGATGCTCACTGGTGATTGCAGTGTCGAGTTTCCAATTTAAGCGCAGCTGAGAATGATGCGATATCTGATTTTGACTATGAATCCTATTGATATCGAACTTAACCAATTATTTGAGTATTACATCCCTATTAAAAGTTTTGTTGCTGTCGAGTATGCGTCAAGGATGTGAAAGTGTACCACTTCTTCACGGCCTTTACCCTTTAAGCCCGAGTATCAATACGCTTATTCTCATAATTGTTTTCTTTTGGTTTTGTATGGAAATGTTGAGGAAAAAATCGTTCAGGCAAGGTCTGGTAACGATTCTTTTTGTGTTAAAAAGGCTTTTACGGCAATAATCCGACAAGAGCGACCTTTTAGGGGTCTTAATGCAAAAGCCTCGTTGCCAGGTGCCAAATCTATCATTATTGGGTCGCTCTGCTTCTCTCAGAAGACTCGTCAGTCAATACAATTTTTTTCCTATTTGTAAATGATCAGTGTTATTTGCCAAATCAGCAACACCTTGGAAGCTTGTTTGTTTTTCGCTAATAAAAAGGATATGCCTGATCGAGAATTACACTCAGGCTGTTGAATAAGAATCACTCATTGTCCCTCATCACTTCACTATGAATATTCTTGACCTTACTGTCAAGTCAAATGATCAAAACTCAATGACAGACGGGAAAAAGAACAAATGCTTCATGACAAACAAGAAAAGACAAGGAGAGATCTTTTATGTATGTCATCCAACATGGCGGCTTTACCTTTTAATCTGTGGTATCAATCAGTACACTTGTTCTCATAAATGTTTGCCGTTGGTTTTGTATGGAAGTGGAAAGGAGAATTTCGTTCAAGAAAGATCTGTGGTTTACAACCAACTTCTAGAGACGCACATAAAATGCTGGATGACTTACGAAAGATCGATCGTTTTTTTGTGTCATCCAATATGGCGGCCATCAGTGAAATAACAAGCCACGTACCCTTTTGCAATCAGAATTTAAAATGCGAAATTGATTTTAATCCAAGGCCCCTTATTATAGTCTTGGCCGAAAGAAACTCTTTGCATAATCCATCGATGAAAAACTCAATAACAAATTCGAACTCCCCACCCCTCCCCCCCCCCCCCCCCACAGAAAAAAAAGGTCTTCCCCCATCTGTGAGAGAACAAGACGAAAAGTTGGGCGGGGAGGGGATCATAGACTGGTTTTCAGAGCGCTTATTTCACCGTGAAAACGGGGCTGAGGCAAGCGCAAGGATCAAAATTTTTCCTTTTCCTTGTGCTTTGTGCTTCAGGCTCGGGTTGATCAAAGCATGGTTAGCGCCAACCAGTGTGAAATGTGGTGGAAACCTATAGCTATAGGTTTTGATACCTTAGCCAAGAGTTCGGTTGCGTTGCGTTATGATTGCGTCGCTAGTGAAAACCAGGCTTAACAGCCAGTATTTAAATATGCACTAGGAGGGGGACATGGGGTATATTAGAAACCGCAAAACCGAAGAAAAAATCGCAAAAAAATTCGGCCAAAAGCGAAAACCGCATACAAAACCGTCAGAAAACCGATACAATGGTGACAAGTGCGGCGTACACAGCAAACTACACTAACACTTATTTCATCAAAGTATTTGTGAATGTCATGGACTTGTCTAAAACCTTCGTATCTTTTAGTATCTGCTTAAATCATAGGCTTTATTTCTGCCGCTCTCTGAGCCCGGACTTTGTGGGCTCCTTTTTCCGAAAAGCAGCTGGTAATGGAGCCAAGTTAGCTTAGGAGAATTTGCACACAAGTCCTCTCTAGAATTGCAATTTTGCAATCGCAAAAAGTTATAGCTCTGGAAACTCCAATCGAAAATCTCTAATTGAACATTTCTATTTGATAACAAGACCTGACAGTTTGGAGATTCGACTGGAATGTTTAATCTTGGTAAAACATGCGATTGCACTGAGGAAGCTAACCGGTACTATTTGTTCCTTGTTTTACATGGCAGCAGGAACTTGCTCTTAGGTTAAATTTGGTAATAAAACGGATACTTATTAAAACAGCAGTCGCATATTGAACCTCACCGGCCTTCCATATTGCGACGTTGCACCAAAGAGAAAATTCGTCGATGTCTCTAATTCAACTTGCTGGCCTTGAGAATTGTTGTCATCTGCACTGACTTCGTAACTACTTTCATCAAATTCTTGCTGGCCTTCATCAGAGTCACTAGCTTCCTCACTCACTTCATGCTCGTTCAGATCTTTATGCGCTCCTTCATCTTCATCCACTCCGAAGTTCAGGTTACATCAAATCGGGCGTCATTCAACACGCGTGATCCCCTACCGTGACATTTAATTTGTCACGCATTCCTCTCAATAACTTCAGCGTTTCGCGGCTATAGAGTGTTTTCATGTGACGTCTCCGGGAATTGAGCTCTATTTTCTTTTGTTTCGGAGGAAAAACAAAGTTACTGATCACGTGAGTGAAAACAATCTATTCGAGATCAATTGCCGCTCAAATCTAAGAGAAACCCAAAAAGCACTTCGGATAACAAAAATACTAGTATTTTCTACGAAAACCGAAAACCAGATGCTAAAAAATCACAAGGAACACTACGACCGAAAACCGAAGTCTTCTGGCGCAAAAACCGAAAAACCACTCACTCAGTCCTCCCCGTTAGTTTTAGTACTTTCGCCCATTTCTCGGAAATTTTCACTGAATTAATTAATCAGCTCACCTACTGATTCGAAGAATGCTGTAAGCGATTAGTATCTGATTTGAATTATTCTGCGATGAAGAGCCTTTTTACAAACTTGTACACGTAGACATTGGAAGGAAATCAAATTTGAGTTCGAGTTTTCGGGAAAGCACTAACGAGGAAAGATTTAGGAAGTTATAATTATTTGCAATCTTCCGAGCAGTCGGTGGCGGTGGATCAACAACGAAGAATCTGTCATAATATTGGCAAGCCAAAAGGGTAAGTAACAAGTCACTTATCCAGTGTTACATTTTGATGTATTTGCCCACCATAAACCTATTCGTTCTTGCCAAAGATGTTTGCATGATTGATGGCCACTTCACTTCCGCTTTCGCTTTAAAATTTGTGTACTTTTCTTAGCCCCAAATTCCACTTTAACGCATCAAAGCCCATCATTAATTAAGAGCTCTTAATTCGACTTCTGCGGAGGATCCAAATGATTGAAACATTTCCTTGAAGCTCTTGCAGTTGCTTTTAATAGAAATATTAACCTTATTGACGTATCACAAGATGTGACGCCCATGCATGTTATGCCTACAAACAACAGAGATCTCGTCCACTTCTATTTTTCTGAATTTACCATTTTGGTGGGCTTTGGCAAAATCCTGATTATTTTTAAATATCGTGTACCATATATATTGAACAGAGGAATTCTACACTATATAAACATAATTTCAACCTCCATCCCCTTTGGTTGAGGTATTTTTGAAATGAGCATGCATCTCCGGTTGGGGTCATTTTCCGTGGGTATTAAGGAGGCTCCAACTAGTTTCAAGAAACTATACCATTTAAAAGGACTGAATCTATCCAGCTGTTTTGTGTAACAGGAAAATAATGGTACCATAAATTATAAGAAACACTGATAATTGCTTAGCAAGACACTCCTCCATGTGACGTGTTAGTCACCATGGCAACAAGCGATCCATCTAAAAATGCCTTGTTATTTGTCTTTAAATGCTTATATCTCAAACACAAACTAAGTGATTCCCAACATTTATTTCTGGAAAGGCCTATTAGTTTAGCATTGGCAAAGGTTTTGTAACGAGTGACGTGTGAAAAGGGACCTGTACTTTAGACCTTTTGTTCATTTCCCAGTCATTCACTCAATCTTTAATTTCAAGTCAGTCAAGTTCAGTCTGGTCTGTTGGCTCTTTTCTCACGACCTGTCTGTATTGGCATGATGTCCCGCAGGAAGTCTAATATTTATAATTATAATTATAATTATTATCATTATCATTATTATTATTATTGTTGTTGTTGTTGTTGTTATAATTATCATTACTTAAGTTCCTTCTTGAACTGTTTCTTTGGATACACAGCCATGGGCCTGTGCAAGTTCTTTACTTGCTTAATTCCTCTTTGTCACAGTTGCCAACAGTGTGATCCGTAATGAAAAACACTCTTGATGTTAGCATGGATGACACTATTCAAAACAACGAGAAAACTATCAAAGTAACTGGAGTTGCAGCAGACACCACTAAAGACGCCATTTTAAACTACTTTGAAAACAAGCGTCGATCCGGTGGCGGAGAGGTAGAAGACGTGGCTTATAAGACTGGCTCGAGCGTGGCCTATGTCAC
>OX421455.1:27718851-27728851 GCA_949126865.1 Montipora capitata | reverse complement strand
TATCTCCTATACTTGTCCTAAGGAGTCAATCCCTTCCCAGGTAGTTTTATTTATAGAACGCCTCCCTTGGGAGATTCAGCACGCCCACTGTTGTAAAAGCCAATCTCCCTTTGGAGATTCAGCACGCCCACTGTTGTAAAATCCAATCTCCCTTGGGAGATTCAGCACGCCCATTGTTGTAAAAGCCAATCTCCCTTGGGTGATTCAGCACGCCCAATTCGCGCTTGTCACACGGCGGCCATATTGTCCCGGGAGACCAAAAAAGCTTTGTTTTACCACACCAAGCCTCGCAGTGGAAACTATGGGGGTGAGGCTTGGCGTGGTAAAACAAAGCTTTTTTGGTCTCTCGGGACAAAGTGCCGCCGTGTAACAAGGGCGAATGTTGTAAAAGCCAATCTCCCTTGGGAGATTGAGCACGCCCACTGTTGTAAAAGCCAATCTCCCTTGAGAATTTCAGCACTCCCACTGTACATGTTGTAAAAGCCAATCAAAACAAAGCTATCTCAGCCTCAAGGGAAATACTCTTCGCGGGAAAAACCTGTTCCCAAATATAAATTTACTCGGGAAAGGGTTGACTCAAGAAAAGCTCCCCTTGATGAGCTCCTGACGATATTACTTTCTTTCCCTGAAGACTACAACACCATAACAGAAAAATCGAGCAGGCGAAAACTGGATGGAAAAATCTTGGTCATGGAAAAAATTCCAGTTTGTGATTGCATTCAAGTGACCGGCTTGAACCCAAAAAACACCACGGAGGATTCTGTTCGGTACTACTTTGAGAGCCCAAAGAATGGCGGTGGTGAAGTTAGGGATGTTAAACTCTTCATTGAACAAGGTTCTGCACTGATATACTTTGAGGACCCACAAGGTAAGTCAGCACTGCATCAATATTGTTTAAGGTCGATAGGCATCGACTACCGTATCACTCTTAATTACCTTGGAGAGTATGAGGTATAACTAGTTTCAAAACCTTTCCTTTCCTTCTCCTTCGCACTGGAGAAGGTTCTCGAGGTTGCCTCGCGGAATTCAAATCTAGTCCATTTCTAGATGTCGTGGTAAGATAATGATTTCACACTGACTATTTTTGATGTTTCGTACAAGAGGTTTCGGCTGGTGCTTGAGCCTTCATCAGTTGAAATATTAACGTTTATCACATACGGGGAAAAATTACTGAATGCTCATTGGCTGAGACGGAGGGCACTTGGTTATCAAGAGGGCATGATTACTTGATCCTGATTGGTTAACAGTTACTTATCCAGAGCAAGCGAACTTACAAGAGAATCTTCTTCTAGATTAAACTTCTTTTTTGTCCACATGTAAAATACAACTTTTTAGGCGCTATTTCTGTTGACAGCAACAATTATTGAATTGAACTTTAACCAAATAGGAGCGTACGGGTTAACTTCACTTGTATTTTCAAAGTTTTCCAAATTGCCCTCATGTGTCGCTTCGCGACTCGGGCAATTTGGTGAAAACTTTGAAAATGCACGTAAAATTAATCCTTAATTGCCCACGGGCCCATCCGATTACATATACTAGTACGAGTGATTCAAAAAGCAGGCTAGTTAGAAGTTCGTGGACGTGACCTTGCACTTGTCAGTTGTCAATCTGAAGACCGTTGTCATATCAACGTTGGCGATAAAGGAGAATCATTTGTAACGTTTCATTCGTTTTTGCCATTTCATAGCCAAATCAAGTTGTTTTTAAAATGAATTAACTTTCTTATATGCCATTTATATCTTCTTGACAGTGGTTAGTAACGTTCTAACGAAATGCCATGCCCCACTTAATGGAGCACAGTTGAGAATAAGAGAGTACATTCCATCCATTTCTAAAGTGCTGTCGCCGCCTGATGATCTTAATGCTGGATTGAAGCAAGAAATTTCTGTAGACCCCAAAGTGATGCCATTTATTTTGGAACACAACGAATCTGATTTGACACGACTCAGAAACAAATTTAACGTCAGTGTAACCTGGAAAGAGGGTTCTGAAAGTATTACTCTCTTGCCTCTGAATGAAACTCCAAGAAACAAAGATCAAGTTGAGGCCGTTTGCAAAGAAATCTCTTCTTTCTTTAACTCATTTGCCTCGGTCACGATTCCCGTTATGCCAAGTGCTTGTGACAACGTTATAGTGCAGTTCAAGAAAAGCGGCGGTTCTAAAAATGCTAATGTGAATATTCAGTACTCGAATCAGAAGGATGAAATAACCGTGATCGGAAGTCGGCAAGATGTGGATGCCGTAGTGGAGGAGTTGCAGATGTTGAAGACGAAGATTGAAAAAGAAGTATTGCTCGCCGGTTCTGAAGTAACTAAACTCGTCAATGGAATTCCACGAATACGCTTGAAGTTCTTGCGTGAACTAGACCTAGACAAGAAACTTGGAACCAAATATGACAAGGTCACAGTTACGTTAATTCTTGATACAGATGAACTTCGAATCCATGGTCCTCAAGAGTCAGTGCATAAGGCGACAGCAGATGTTTGGGAATTTCTTTTCAAAATGAAAGAGGAGAGTCTTGACCTATCCCAAAATGTTGTTTCTTTGCTAAAAAGGGACGACCTTCAGTCATTCTTAAGAGAGCAATTTAAGGCCAAGAATTTGCAAGCTGCCTTAGTAATCAACGAAGAAGACGAAACCGTTGTCGTCATGGGTATGGACTCTGAGACAGCTTCAGAAGCCTCCAGATTGGTGAAAGCACTTGTCATTGAAAAACGCCTGAAGCTGGATGACGATCAAGTCCAATTGGAAAAAGGTGAAAATTGGCGTTTGTTTAAAGATGGACTCACCGAAAGGTTCCTTTTAAGTATGAAGTTCGATCAAGACAAACGCGAATTATGGTTGGTGGGAATAAACGAGGATGTTTCTCGCGCCTTGGGAAATGTTAAGAACTTCTTTCAAAACAACACTTTTATGACAAAGGTGGTAAAAATACCAAAGGGCTGCAAACGATTCCTGGTAAAACACCGAGAACAAGATCTCCAACAGTTAAAAGACAAATTGAATCAGTTCTCAACGGTTATAAAGGGGATGGAAAGGGATGAAGAGGAAGATGTGGTAGTCTCTGGGCCAACAGGTGGTGTAAGCATTGGTGTGGACATGATTGAAAATCTCGCCTCGCTCGTTCAAAGCCAGAATGTGCTTATCGACAAACCGGGAACTCGAAAAGCGCTGAGTCGAAATAAGGGAAAGAAAATGCTGGCCCTACTGGAGAACGATTTCAAGTGTGTAATCGAACACAAAGGTACATCTCCTATGCCATTGGACATTTTAAAGGAAGAGGCAAAATCAAGGAAGAAAGAGTTTGAGTACAGTGTCTTGACCCCAACTAATAAAAACATTTCAGTTTTCAAAGACGACATATGCAAGCGTAACGTGCAAGTCATTGTTAATGCTGCCAACCCCAAATTAGAACACTTGAGTGGTGTTTCCAAAGCTATTGTTGATGCCGGAGGCAATAGTATTCAGGATGAATGTGATAAGTTTATAATGGAGAAAGGAGTCGTTTCGGAAGGGCAAGTAGTCGTTACATCTGCAGGAATGATGTCTTTTAAGAATGTTATTCATGCCGTGGGACCTTATTGGAGAGAGGAGGCAGCAAGAGAAGTGTCCATGGAAAAACAAGCAAGAAGCGAAAAGCTTCTACGATATACAGTATCAAACGCCTTGAATGCTGCAAATACTTTCACTTCGGTGGCACTTCCTGCTTTAGGCACAGGCAAATTAGGATGGCCAACTGCTGTGTGCGCTAAGCTTTTGATCGACGAGGTACTAAAGTTCTGGGAAGCTAATCCTTCCTGCATTTTGTCCGAGATTCAGATCACCAGCATCGATGATGCAGTAGTTGCAGCATTCGTCAGTGAGATGAGCGCAAGGGTTGGTCAAGAGCCAAAGCTTCGAGGTATTTCGAAAACCAAAGCTTCTCCCAAGATTATGACAAATGGAGGAACAAAGTGTATACCGAAGGACACATCCGCCTCGTCCCCGGTGCCAGCGTCGACAGATGGTTCCAACGTTATCACAACATCAGAAGGATTAAATCTGGTTCTTGTGGTTGGAAATATGACTCATCAAAAGGCAAGTACAATGGCACATAGTTTGAGCCTCTTAATTTAAACACGAAAAAACTGTAAAAGGGGTCGCTTCACGCTCTGCTTTTGTTCCAATTCATTCAAGCTCAACTAATAATCCAAGATGGCGATCACCAAGCAGCAGCAGCAAAAAAGATATTTCCAGCGTGAGAAAAAGGGTTGGGGGATTAAAATAAAAGAACGAAAGCTAACATGTACATCTCATAACATATTCCGGACACATTGCCATTGAAGGCTTTTTTTTGCACAAATTACCAAAGAGCTCTGTATGCAACCACGACCAACCACCGTCGATTGACACATCATCAGCATGTACCTAAGGCCCCACCCCTTTTGCAGTGCATCTCCGTGTTTGAGGAGGCTCAAGCCAGCTTCAACCCTTCCGACAAACTGAACAGTTTAAAAGTATTGATTTACACAACTGTTTCATGAAACGCCAATGTTATGGTACCATATGAAAAATCAATCATTTCTTAACAAGATGCACTCATTAATGTGACGTAAGAGGTGACCATGCCAACAACAAAAACATCCTAAAACGCCCTATATTTTGTCTTTGAACGCTTATAACCCACAAGAAACTCGATGACCTCCAAGTTTTATTGCTGCAAAGTGAATAGAAGACTAAAAAAAACTCTCTGCTTAGTTTTAAAAAAGTCTCTGGAGCAGGTTTGTAGCTTCTTCACAATTGAAAAAAAGTGGCCCTAAATCCTCTCAAGAGATTTTTTTTTTTACTTTGCAGAGTTTTGTCTTTGCTTGCTAGTTACCTTTCAACAACAAAAAATGGGGTTCACCGAGTTGGTTTTTCGTTTAAACAAAAAAAATATGAGGTGGTTTTGGATGGCTCTTTTGTTGCCATGGTAGCATTACATCGCATTAATGAGTGCATCTTGTTAAGTAATAGACCATATTCGTATTCTCAGTATCGGACTGGAACTAGCTTGCAATGGAGGCTAATGCTGGGGAATATATTTGAAAGTATTTGCATGTGAAGAGATTTCCCCGCGTTAGCTCCATTGCAAGCTAGTTCCAGTCCAATACTGAGAATACGAATATGGTCTATTATTGGTGTTTCGTACCATAACATTTCCATTATGTGAAACACTGTTGTAGACAGATGATGCAGTAGTGGCAACAACAAGAAAGACAACTGGCTAACTTAGCTTCCCAGCTCGCACTCTACTATTAAGCGAATCTAGGTTGTCATTAGATGGTTATTTTGATAAAAACTATACTAAGATGTAAAGTTATTATCTTACGTTATAATGAGCTAAGTAGGGCTTAATTTGAGAGATAATCGTTGTAATAAGACATTCCCTCGAAATTGTTGAAACTGGTTTGAGCCACCTTAAGCTAAGAAACTTGTTTTACCAATATAGACCCCGTGGCCTTGGTGTGCAGTATTTCTCCATTTAACAATTAGACCCGTAGCCCGCAAGGGCTACGGGTCAATAGCCCATGAGGCGAAGCCGAATGGGCTATTGACCCGTGGCCCTTGAGGGCGAAGGGTCTAATTGTTTTAGTATCACCCAACTAGTCGGACAGAAAAGACAATGATAAAGTTAGCAAATGCAATTTGAAAATATATTTATTTGGGAATAAAACGAAAGAAAGCGTCACGCTTCTCTCTACTCGAGGACTATTACTAATAGTCCCCTAGTAGCGTAGCCAATGAAAATGCAGCATTTGCATTAGTCCACTAGTTGGGTGATACTAATTACAAATATTCCTTGGCTGCAGCTGAAAGGCAATATTCATCGATTTTTGGCCGAACTAAAATTTCAGCCCCCGTTTTATATACATATATTTAGTACACACTACACAAGTGAATATTGCTTTCCGCGCATTCTGATTGGCTGGCTCGGAGGTGAACACCATGTACTCGGTATTCACCTCTGAGCAAACGGAATAAAACACAATGGCTTCTTGTTTCCCTTCGGCAACCGAGGAGCAAATTTTGTCGTTAAACTCAGCTGATTATTCAACTGGTGTGTTATATACTAAAACAATTATTCACCTCATTGTCGGTGAAACTGGTTGATATTTACCTCACGGCTCGGGTGAATATCCACCCCTATTCATCTCCTTTTCGGTGAATAATTGTTAATTGTTGTTTTGCCACATAAAAATTTCTGTACACAGAAAAGATATCGAGGAATTAATTAAGGTAAGTTTTGACAATTGCATATTTTCTAGGTCGACGTAATAGTGAATTCCACGTCTTCAGACCTGAACCTTGAAAGCAATCAGAGTGCGAAAGCCCTGAGTGTTGCCGCTGGTCCCACTTTGCAGCAGCAATGTAAGGCAATTGGTCAGGTTCCTCAGGGCGGCATTGTGGTTACAAGTGGAGGAAGTTTACATTGTAAGCATGTTTTCCATACCAATTGTTCTCAATGGGAAAATGGAAAAGGAGAACAGGTACTGAAGTTAACTTAAATCTTCTGTCATTACGTTTGTCCTTAATGGGGATCAAAAGCAAAGCCGGTGTCAACTAGAACGAATACATCAGGAGAAAAATGATTTTTCTTTATCGTGATGATTTTCGAGCAATTGTAAAAATGACGTTAACAGTGAGGGAAAAAAATGAACATATCCCTGTGTTCTTAGTTCCTCAAAATAACCAACAATTCGACCAAATGACGTGTTGTTTTGAGCGAGGCGCGCAGCGCCATGCAGCGCCATTTTTTTTGCACGCTCAACAAAGTCTCAAAGTCTCCTCGTCCCAGTCGCCGTCGCATTGTTGAAGCTTTCGAACAGGCAGCTGGCCTGTGTGCTCCCCACAAACCGGTAAAACCGCCACTCTTTCGCAGTCTGGTGGGGCGTAAGCATCATTTCAACATATAAATTCGTGGCATTGTTATCGCTTTACAACTGTCCGTTTTAGAACTTCTTAATTATCAGCAATATAAAGCATTTTTTCGAGAGGATATTAACTGCTTTAAAGTCGATTAAATGTGCTATTGTTATGGATAACACCTTTCATGTTACCTTTTTTTTTTAAAAGAAACAATTTGTTAAATTTATGAGTTCAACGTCAATCAAAGTGACAGATTTTTAAATGCTTCTTTAGGTACTACGTGATATCATAAGGAAGAGCCTAAACGAAACTCAGACGCGAGGCCTTAGCAGTATCGCCATACCTGCCATTGGAACTGGAAACCTTGCCTTTCCTAGGAAACGTGTGGCTGCCATTTCCTTTGAGGAGGTGTTGTCATTTAGTAAGAAAACACCGGGAACCACTCTAAAAGAAGTCCTCTTAGTTGTCTACGGAAAAGATTTGTTATCAGTGCAGGCCTTCCAGGCTGAACTGGATAGTCGACAGGGAAGTCGAACGTCTTGCCGTGGGGCTGCTAAACGAATTGACATGGACAAGTCCAGGGGCCTTGATGAAGCATCAGAGAGCGTAATGGAAGATTTGGATCGGTTGAAACCCGAGTTCACAATTGGAAACGTCACTGTTCAAGCTGAGTGCGGTAGCATCACCAGTGAGGTGACTGATGCTATAGTGACACTTTCCAATCCGTATTTAGATGTTGCTCAGAATTCTGCCGTGGGACGAGATATTCTGACTGTCGGAGGAACAAGTATCCAAACGGAATGCTCATCTCTTGGGACCCAGCCTGCTGGGGCTATTGTAGTCACCGGAGCGGGGAATCTTCAGACGCGTAAAATTTTCCACATAGTTCGAGACCATCAATCCAAGTTTTCCATTAAAGATTCTGTTTTGAAGTGTCTCAAACAAGCTGATTCACGCGGCCTGACGTCGATATCACTTCCCGCTATTGGAACTGGAAAGGCAGGAGTGCCCTTGAAAGAGGCCTCTGAGCAAACGTTAGCTGGAATTGCTAAGTTCGCACAAGACCTACCGACTTCGCTTCATCTTATTCGGATTGTGATTTTTGAAGAAAAGATGTTGCAAGAGTACCGCAGTGCCATGAAAGCGTGCAGGGAGGGAAAAGCGGGCATTTTCTCTAGAGTCGCTACTTGGTTTGGATTTGGGGAAAAAAGCTCGTCACACTCATCTATGCCCGTAAAAAATAAAGTCAAGAAAGGCAGCACCTGCTTAGAAATATTCGCCGGCACAAAAGAAGACATCGAGAAAGCTGCTGAAGGAATCCAGAGGGATTTAAGTAACAACTGCATCAAAAGGGAAATTGAAGAAGATGCCATTGGAAAGCTCTCGAACGAGCAGAAACAGAAAATTCAAGATTTGGGACAAGAGCACGACACTGCTGTCGAGATAGAACAAGAGGTTGATCGCATATCCATCAGAGGTGACGCAGAAGACGTTATTGATGTAGCCAGCGCCATTTATCAAATCCTAAAGCGTGAGATGGGAAAGGAGCACACCAAAGGACTTGAAGAGTTCATGGCAAAGAACATTCAGTGGTGCTATTGCGAAGAAGAGGATTTGATACGTTACGACGCAAGTCGTAATTATCAGATAGAGAAGGCGTATTCTGATGGTCTGGATTCCGTTGAGGTAATCATTGACAATGCAAGATGTCGAATTGTATTCAAAGAAATGAAGGAAACCTGTTTAGATGACGGCGAGGAAAGGGCGATCTTCAGGAAGGAAATTGGCAAAGGTAATTTGTCTCTGCATTGGAGCTTTGTTTAAGAAAAAACGTTACCGTCACTCTCCTTCCCATAAACTGCGAATCATTCTCTCAGCTCCTATAGAATAAGAACCTCTGATTGGTTCCCAACGTGAGTACCTGGAGCCCATAACCAATAAGTGTCGACCTCTCTCATTTGGTCTTGGCCCATAAGTTTACTGTATTATCTAAATTTAGGATACGGGTGCCAATCAGATTGGGCCTGATGACCGCAACGCTTCGGATTGGTCAGCTGCAATCAAACAGCCGACCGCACGAGGGATTGATCGTGATAAGTGCAATATCATTGCCTTATTTCAAGCCAAGGGAGACAAGGTACGAGTCTGTAAATTATGGGATTAGCAACTATTGATTCAAATAGTCGGAGAGTGTACACCAAGCTTTTCAAAGCTTTAAGCGAGATACAGTCGGTTAGAAACGTCAAAATTTACAAAGAGATGTATAACTAGACATTTCTTTGTAATTTTGACGTATTTAAGTGGCTGTATCTCAGTCAAAACTAACACAATTGACACCAAACTTGGCGATTTGTTAAATCTCGGTGTGCTCTTTCTGACTTTGTGGATCAGTAGTTACTGGTCCCATAATTTACAGACTCGTACCTAGTCCCCTTTGGCTTGAAATCAGGCAATGGATCGTGCTAGGAACACAATAGGCGTTTTTATACTAGAGACGCATAATCCGTCTGGGACGAACTTGGGCAGTTTTTTTCTGCGTCTGTGCTATTCGTCTGGTAAAAAGACGGGCACAAGACGCCCAATGTGTCTGGACGAACAACCCCGTTTAGTGCGTGTTCGAAGACGTACTAAAGTGGATAGTTCGTCTAGACGCATAATGCGCCCGTATAATTTGCCCGTCTTTATACTAGACGAATTGAACAGACGCAGAAAAAATGTTTACCCAAGTTCGTCCCAGATGAATTATGCGTCTCTAATATAAAAACGGGTAATACCGCCACTTCTTCCCCGCAAAATCTAGCATTAGCCGTCCTGCGAATAAATAATATCGAAAACTGATTGGCCGCTTTCTATCGCAGATCGAGACTTCTGGGTTATGGACTTCTGATGAATACCAAATTTTCGCGGATCTTGAGTAATTGTCGAGGGTCATGAGTAATTGTGCAGCTCTTTTTTAGTCAAATTTAAACAAGTGTTTTTTTTTTAAGGCATTTATTTTCCTGATTTTGTCAGTGAAAATTAGTTTCGTGTTACAAGCCGTAGACTTTAGCATGAACTTATTCCCCGCGACTATTTCCACGAAACTAACGACCCACAAGCAACCATTCCGCGT
>OX421455.1:27698851-27716351 GCA_949126865.1 Montipora capitata | reverse complement strand
TTACCCCGGCTAACCGAGGTGAGAAGGCCGCGAAAATACGGCATCGTTATCTCTTACCCGTGACATCTGCTGAACGGAATGACAGTGAATCTGAAGGGAGCAATGTAATAAACACTGAAAAGTGGCCGCTAGCTGAACAAGTGATAAAAAAAAATCAAACTTGCCATCAAAACGTTTCTTTTGTCTGTCATCTTGTTTGTTGTGCTTAATGGCCACTCAAAAGATAGCCCACTAGCCATCCCGCTAAGGTGAGTTCCATGCCAAGGCGGGCTTTGTTTTAACCCTCCCAGCCGGGTAACTAGGTCAGCCGGTGAACCCTCTCTCCATGTAAACAGGCCCTTAAAATTACCATACTTACTGATTCACGCTCAATTGCACCTATCTAGTCAAGGATGTGCGCAGGAAGTTTTGAGAGCACGAGAGAGGTGTAAGATTTTTTAACTGAACTTTCTTATAAATTTCATTAACAATTTCAACTAATGAAGTCTAAAATTTCTAATTACTGATATTCAAAACCAGGATAAAAACATAAAGACGATAAGGTTCAAATTAAAAATAAATAAAAAGTAATAAAGAAATAAGGAAAGATACAGTTTAAACACTTTCTCTCAACTAAACTGAGCCTAATATTGAACCTGGGGCCTTCGGGGACCACTTTGAACCATAGTTAATCGAGGGACTGGTTATGAAACCTTAGAACTTTCAAAAGCGAGAACAATGTTGTGGCAATCGATGTTGAATTGACCGTGATCCCGCACAATCTTTTGTTTTCGCTTCGCACGGGTTCGCAAATTAGATGCGCATAATTTAATCGAAGGATTTGATTGGTTATCTTCGCGAAAAAGGGTGTGTTTTGTACAGGGTCAAGGCCAAAAATACGGACAAAAACATGAAACAAAGGAACTGGTCCAGTTTTATAACCATCTCCATGCATTAACTATGTTTGAACCCTTGATTATAGAGATCTTTAGACCCTTTGACTACCATGATCTAAAACTTCATTCTCCTAACTACTTCCATAGATTTATTCCTTGGCTGGTCATGAGAGTTCGGTGTTTTATCAGGCTCATACTCTAAGGGTGACAGTAATCTTCATTCTCAATACTAGGCTAACTGACAGTGTATTGAAATTGAGAGGTGAAGTTACATACTGATCACCTCTGGGAGTCAAAGGTTTGAATCACAGGAGGGCAACGCTTTGAATTATATATTCTTGGCTTGCACTCACGTGATTATACGGCCATGTTGGTGTACAAAACAAAAGCAAAATGTCGCTCGCGTTTTGCATAATAATAGAGCCAAATTCCCAAAAGACGTTTTTGCTATTGGTCAGTACATCAAGATGACTGCCAAGATGTCAGGTGCAAGCCAAGGGACGAACAAACAACACATTTTAAAACAATAGCAAACAATCATGTTAACGATTGTTTTTGCGGGCTTGCATGAAGAGTTTTGCGCTCGTCATACCGCTCTAGGGTGAACGAGCACGCGCATTGTAAATGTCTAGATTTTCCAAGTACGCATGCTCAGAACGGCGACCCGTAATCGTACCAAAATCGTACCATGCATAGACCTTATTCATAAATGGCGGTCAATTTATAATAGGCCATTTCCGAGTTCATGCCTGCGTCCTCTTCAAAGCGAGTCTAAGTGCAAAGTTTTTGTTATGAAAATTAGTTTTCATTCATATGTAAAGTAGAACTAATTACCATCACAAAAACTTCGCACTTAGACTCGCTTTGAAGAGGAGACATACGTTAACTCGGAAATGGCCTATTCTTTTGTCGAAGTGCAAATTAGCCTACCAAGCCTCGATACCATACAGTGAATTGAAAAGATTTCTTGCTCTAAAATGAGGCTTGGTAGGCTAATTTGAACGTGGACGAAAGAATTATAAATGTGACCGCCATTTATGAATAAGGTCTATAGTGGAATATGAAGACAACTCTTTCACTAAAGGACCCGTTTGTGCCTAATTATTTTACATTTTAACTCCTTTCCTTTAGGCACTGCTTTTGGATTAGGTGTATATTTTGCACGAGATGCCTCTTACTCCACGCAGGCAAAATATTCGCCACCAGACCCCTCTGGTGATCGCTGTCTTTACCTTGCACGTGTACTGGTGGGTGAATATGCAGTTGGGCGCCAAGGAATGATAACTCCGCCATCCAAGGGAAGCGACGAGACCAACGCATATGACAGTGTAGTAGATAACACTAGCTCCCCGTCGATTTTTGTGGTTTTCTATGATAATCAGTGCTATCCAGATTACCTCATAACATTCAAATGAGGATAGAGCCCAAACCATGTTTTTAGGGAGTTTAAGAAACGACGACGGCTACCGGGCAACGACAATTCCACAAAACAGAATATCATTGGTTTACAGAGGAAACTGAAAATATTCGTGCTGCAACCGCGGTACGCATTTTTTTGCGGCACTCTGCGTAACGACGACGTAAACTCATTAAGTCTGAGCTTTTGACGACAACAAATGTGAACTTATCATTCTCCATTTTTGCTCTGAAACCACTCGTACTAATTTATATTCAGGACACTTCGCCCACAATGTGCAACGTGAACGAGATGGACTAATCGCGAAAGACTTACGACAGAGCATTTATATTTTGAGTTGACATTTTCGTCGCCGTCGTAGATCTTAAAGTCCCAGCTAAGTGGTTTGCATGGTACGTGATCGCCGCACGCTGCCATGTTGAATGGCAAACAGTTGTTATCTCATTTGCATTTTTTTCACCAACTAGGATTGTTATGTAATCTGCGTATCTATACATTGGTTGCAAAAATTCCCATAGGGAAATTTGCAGAGGCCACTGTGTACATTCTGTTTTATTAACATATGAATGTTGTAGGAAAATAGTGCAGAACAAAAATTGATTCCAAAAGTTAAAGGAAAACCAAGATAAGGCTGCATAGAGCAAGGTTTTGCTGATTTGCTGATTTGCCATGAAGTAAATTAATTTCCTATGTTTCATTCATTTTTCAGTAGGTAATTAGATACTTAGATAATTAATTAGATACACGATCCCTCAAGCATGTAGTGCTTAAACGCTAATCGTGTTTTTAAATAAAGGATTTTACTTTACTTACTTACGTTAAGCTCCAAGGGCCACGGGTCAATATCCCATGAGGCGAAGCCGAATGGGCTATTGACCCGTGTTCCTTGACTCAGGGTTCCAGTTCCAGCGGAAACCACTCGCATATTGTAATTTTTATCAAATAGACCAAATCGGCTAAAGCCTGGTTTTCACTGGCGACGCAAGCACAAAGCGCAAGCGTAAGACCCCTTGTGTCGCCGTGAAAATGGGGTTGACGCAAGCACAAGCAAAAGGATCAGCAATTTTTCCTTTCCCTTGTGCTTGCGCTTCTGCTTGAGTTCACGTGCGTCGTGTGAAAACGAAACGCCGCATAAGCACATCGAAATTTGCTACGTCTGGCCAATTAAAGCACTCGTTCCAAATTGCCCGCGTATGGGCATGTGAACAAAATGGCGGATGCCATGGTTGATCTTGACGCTTATGTCGACGTTCGTTTTCACTAGCATAAGCTACTTATGCTTGCGGTTGTGCTTGAGTTTGTGCTTAACTCAATGTTGTACCCAATTCAAACCCTTTGGGAATAAAACGTCTTTTACCATTTACTTCCATATCATTTAAAAGTGAATGCTACATTATAAGGCAAATACATTACACAGAGAATCGTAACCCCGGGAGATTTGAATTGGGTACAACATTGAGTCGGCCGATTCCACCAGCTTCTATGGAATTTTGCCATGATAATCCAATCTTGCATGTGTGTTGTTCCTCCGAATACAAACAAAACTAGACGTGTGTGAAATAACCTTTTTATTGCATGGTTTCAACGAAAAATAAGAGCACGAATTACAAAGTCTTGCGCTCAATAAATACCAGCAGGAAGATATTTACATTCACGATTCCAAAGTATAAAAATAACTTTTAAAAATACAAGGTTCACCTTCTTTAAATACACCTTGGATTTATTTCTTTCATTTTTCGTTGGTCAAGCCCCAGTCATTTTAGTTCAATTCATAATGTCGCTCCCACCCAGGATTTAGCCCCAGTCATTTTAGTCATTTTAGTTCAATTCATAATGTCGCTCCCACCCAGGATTTAGGAGAATTGAGGGACGAACTGTTCCAGTAATGGTTTCCAGAAACTGTGCCTAGTGACTGGCGCGAAATCCACAGTATACTCTGCCAATGAACCAGAAGCCATAATAAACAATCGGCAATTTCGTCTCCACACTCTACGCGGATTTTTGGCAATTGTAGGCCTTGGAAACGAAAATGTTATTTGTTTACTATGATAGAGCGGTTTTCAATTGAGTGTCGAAAGTAATTAGCGAATTACTTTGGTTTTGCATCTGCTTCACTCAGTGATTGGTTGAAATTTCTCGCGCCACTTTTTCAACCAATCAGAAGAGAAACCAAAACCAATCGCGGCTCGCGCGTGCACATTTTCCAGCGCTTTGAAAACCGCTCTAGAGCGGTTTTCGATTGAGTGTCGTAAAACCAAAACCAAAGTAATTACTTTGGCCAATCAAAAAGAACGCAGACAATCCTGTAAACCAATCAAAACTCGAAGTAATTACACGTAGCCGACACAAAGCGCTGGAAAATGTGCACGCGCGAGCCACGATTGGTTGTGGTTTCTCTTCTGATTGGTTGAAAAAGTGGCGCGAGAAATTTGAACCAATCACTGCGTGAATTCAAAACCAAAGCAATTCGCTAATTACTTTCAATTGAAAACCGCTCTAGTAAATGAGCTATAGACCTCTTTCATAATGACGGCCAAAAAAAATATTCTTTTGTTGAAATGCTCATAAGCCTTTCTAGCCTCGCGAACAACGAGAACATTTCAAAAGAATATTTGTTTCAAAATGAGGGCAGTAGGTCTAATTAACAAAAATACAAAAGAATGCAAGGTGGTCGCCCTTTATGAAAGTGATCTATAAAATGAGAAGAAAACCTCTGAACCAGACTAGTGAAAAGAATGTTATGTTATGTAAGCAAGCTCGTATTTCCTCGAATATTCGCCCTTGTCACACGGCGGCCATATTGTCCCGGGAGACCAAAAAAGCTTTGTTTTACAACGCCAAGCCTCACCCCCATGGTTTCCACTGCGAGGCTTGGCGTGGTAAAACAAAGCTTTTTTGGTCTCCCGGGACAATATGGCCGCCGTGTGACAAGGGCTAATTTCTGCTTGATCATAACTAAAGACTAAATTAGGCTAAAATAACTGGGGCAGGACAAGTACAAATGACCAAAAATTGTGATTGGATTATGTACGAATTCTTTCCACTGCCGGGGTCGACCGAGATCTAGAAATTAACCTTTTTGTTTTCTTTTTCTGTTAGTCCGTTCAAAAAGTACACTATCCTCGAGCAGCGCGCGGCAAAGCCACGAAAGTGGGGTACGAGGGTAACGTACATAAAAAAAGACTCTCGCTCCTTACATCACGCTTTGACCACGCGCCGCTAATGGACTGTATGCTCGAACTTAGAAAGAGAATTCGCAATCTCGTCCCCAGTGTCCGCTTTTCTTTTGGTCAGCACCAAGAACACGACTCTGGCCACTTCCAACTTATGCATAGTCGTAGTGAAGGTCCATTTTTGTATCCGTTGACAACCACTGTTTTTTTCAAATTTCTGAGCGTGCGTAGACGAGCCGGAAGTCCGTGATTTGCAGACTTCCTGCCTTGGAAGTGGCCAAAGTCTATGTTCTTGGCGCTAACCAAAAGAAATTTTAAAGCTAGCGGACTCTGGGAACCAGATTGGAGAATTCGCTGGTCGCAGTCTAGCCTAAACCAGTTCCATAATTTTATTTGCTACATGACGGTACATAGGCCACTGGTAATCTTTTCCGTGCCTAACTTGTGCCTTCCGCCGCAATCGTCTTTCCCTTTCTTACCCGTGGTCAGTTTGACCGCCTTCACATCGGACGCCTTAGTTCCCTTCTCAGTGTCTGAACTGCTAGTGTTCTTAGTTCCCACGGAATCGATCGAGGATACCCGTACAAGCTTTATCCCCGTTGAGGATCCCGAAGAGCTGAGAGGGGCTACCGCTCGGGATGGGCGTATGATCCTTGAGTTCCTACGCATGTCTTGTGAGGTTTTCCGCATGATCTCATCCACCGGTATACTGTCTGCGCCGATCTCTGCTGTTTTCCTTGCGAGTTCCAACTGAGTTTCCAAGTGTTTAGTTCGCTGCTGAAGTCGCTTATTCTCGCTTTCCGAGACACCGAGCTGGCGAGGAAAAACATCATATACATCTAGCATCAAGACAGCTTTGTTGAGAACTTTAAAAGAACTTCGGATACGGTCTACTGGTTTAGAGCGGTTTTCAATTGAGTGTCGAAAGTAATTAGCGAATTGCTTTGGTTTTGAATTACTCCACTCAGTGATTGGTTCAAAGTTTTCGCACCACTTTTTCAACCAATCAGAAGTAAAACCAAAACCAATCGTGGCTCGCGCGTGCACATTTGATTGCTTTGTGTCGGCTACGTGTAATTACTTCGAGCTTTGATTGGTTTACTGGATTGTCTCCGTCCTTTTTGATTGGCCAAAGTAATTACTTTGGTTTTGGTTTTACGACACCCATTTGAAAACCTCTCTAACAGTGACCAGCTCCCAGTTGACTTGATAGCTTAATTGGTAAAGTTCTGCACCGGAATCGCACAGGTCATGGGTTCGAATCCCTTTTATTCCTGAAATTTTCGGGTTTCGTTTCCGTCATCGCTTAAGTAGCGTTCATAACTGTGATAATCAAAAATGTTAACAAGAAAGCGGTTAGTTAAATCTTGACGACAGCTTCGGGTGTTCCAACATCAAACGGCATAGCATCGAAACCAACTGACAGCATTTTATCTGACCTACAATGACTTGATTTAATTTGATCCCCAGTTAGTGCCCAATGACTTAAGGGTGCGTTCGATTGACCCTATTGCGGAATAAGAATACGCGGAGTGATGATTTAAAACGGTACGTCTGGCGTTTTGAAGCAACAAGGATAATAAAGGTATGTTTAAAATAGCATTTTAGCAGGTGTTTGACAATCTTAATGTGAATCTCCGTAAAAACGAACGATTTCTAACTTCTATTCCATATAATCCTATTCCGGAATATGGTCAATCGAACGCACCCTAAATCGAGCACTTTGTGGTCGCCTATACTACGATTAGATTTCGTTACTACTGTGATAGCAAATTTAAAGTAGTTTTTCCGTATTCCTACTCCAGAACAGGACAAAAAGTTCGCTTTAGGAGTAAGTTTGTGTACCTTTTGTCTTAGTTCTGTTAGATCGTCATCTTTGCTCTCACAAGCTTTTCTTAAAGAAAACAACTCCTCCAGTAGCTGCTTGTTCTGTGACTTGAGCTCTTCTATTCTCAGGTCAACTCCGCCTTTACCGACGATACTCATTCGACTGGCACTCCTGGAAATTTCAGCAGACAACACAGTTTGGTAAGGGATACGCTAACAGAGCGGTACTACTACTCGTACAACTGCATGATTTGCAGAAAAACATCGCGCCACATTCTTAGCCAATCAGAGGTTAAACAAACACACCAACGGAGGCTTGCCTTTTTCCCGCTCTTTTTCTCGTGCTCCATGCTGGCTGCATGTGTTATGAGTGGCTCATTTCATTGCCGTTTTAGCTGTGATTGGTCGATATAATAATTTCGCTTTGAGTTTTACGTCACTCAACAAACAATCTGGCACTTCCACACTTGCAATGCATTCTCAATAACGTCTTTTTCTGCTCGATCTGGCTCTTACAATTTTGAAGTTAGTAAATAGACACGATATTTCTGTGAACATAACCAAATATCTTTTCCAGATTAAGACTTTAAGTTTCGACTATTGAGGTTTTGGTTAAAATAGTTTCAAACTGATCCGAAGAGATACAAGGATTGATTTCTTAAAATCCTAGTGGCTTCTCAAGGCTACCACGCGAACAAAATTCGCCAGAAATTATGAAAAACACTCTCACTTCCCTAACAAAATGTTCACCAACTAGCCAACTAATCAATAGTTTACAACCATAGTTTTCTGAATTAACAATGCCTCTTCTTTGTGATTCAGGGGCTGTTAACATGAGAAACTCGCTCTCATACCGAGATGACTACTTGATGAAATACATGTGTGTATCAAAAACAAACATGGCGCATGCGGTGCCCGTTCCAGTCCACCGAGAGGTCAAGTTCATACCGAAAGGATTGGTAGTTTTTCGTTTACATGACACTGCTGCGGGATTTCGTACCGGAATGAAATTCTCACTCCGGCGCAACAACCGGGATGAACTCACGCCGGTATGACTCGTTCTGGTATGACATTCCCCAGTGGTATCATGTAAACGAATACAGAGACACGAGAGGGTACTGGAGTGAACTTGCGCCGTCAATAAAGTCGCCCCGGTATCATGTCAACAAAATCTAAGTTTTGGTCTACATACCTTGCCTTCAAGAGAGGAGGACTGGACGGAACGGTGTCTTCCTCAGAACTTTGATGAACCAGTTGTTGTTTATTTAAAAGCTTTGTTTTCTTTGCCTCGAGCTCGCTCGCCAAGATTTCCAGTTCCTGTTCATGAATATGTCAATTCCAACGAGTTAAACACTGTATATTCGAAATTGTAAGAAAGTCGAGTATTTCCAAGGAAAAAGCAATTGAGGGTAACTTATGGCGCTATATAGGAAATCCCTAGAAATCCATCAAGAGATAGCTGTCATTCCGGTACGAATGAATGAGCCCACTCGATGATAAGGAAATCTCTGACCAGGGTGAAAGCCGACCTCTGTCTCTCAACCGGCTTAGGTACCAGGCCAAAAGAGCAGGCTGTGGGTATTTAAGTGTCATTCCGAGCAAAAAATCAACCATAAGTTGCGAGCTTCCATTAATGTCCCCTTCAAGCTGCACTTCTTTGTTGTACTTGGTTTTCAAACAAAGACCGTAAACAATTGTACAGTCACCACTACCCACTAGTAATGTAGCAGCTCTCGCCGGTAACCTGCCATTGTTTGGTATTGTAAGCAGTTCCTATTGTTAAGTCTAAGTCATTATTTTAATTCTTTAGTCTTTTGTTTTTGTCAAGGGTAGCGAGCCAATAACATTATACGTTACAAGAGCTGCTACATCATGACGACTCCTACCCACCCCACCCCCAAAAAATATCAATTAACTTACGCTTTGCAAGACATTAAGATCTTCTTCTTTATTGGTGCACACTGCATGCCGTCGATTTAAGTATTCTTCGTATTCTCGAATCTAAGGTAAACAGAAAAAAGCCACACATATCGGGATGATAACTATTATACATTGGCAACGTGCCATACTGTCATTTTATGGCATATCGGTGGCTAGTTGGGACACTTAACGGAAGGTCTAGAAGCAATATATCAACAACGAGTGCGAGTGTTTCATCATAGGTTCCAAACACCGAGGAACTAAATGAAAGCACGAGGCGGAAGGCCGAGTGCTTTTATTGTTTCGAGGTGTTTGGAAACTACGATGAAACACGAAGCACGAGTTTTTGATATGGCTTCTCAAACAAGGTTGTGCGTTTTTGATTTCTGCTTCTTTTGCTAATTGTGATGTAAACATTGCTGTAAACTGTGGAAAATGGGTTATTGAAAACGTTGTTCTTTGGTTTAATTTCTTTTGTTTTGATGCATAAATTCTGATATCCAACGAGGAGTCAGATGAAAACAACGTGTGGTTTGGATACGATATCCAAAACACGTGTGGTTTTCATCTAGATCTTCATTGGGTTTCAAAAGTCATGCACGTGACGAATTTATCAATTTTTGATAGGCTTTTGAGCTCCATAATTATTAATGAGTTTGAGCAGTATTACAAGTCCAACAACATCGTAATTTCGACCGTTTCCAGTATGTACAATATTGCTACCTTTTACTAATAATAAATCGAAAATCAAAACCGCCATTAAAGTGCAATGAAGGATCTACGTGGAATATAGCAGCAAAGAGGATTTGTCCCAAAAATACTGAGCCAGCGCTTATTTATTAAATTCTCAAGAAATTAAGCAGCAAAGGAGCGTTTTCATTCCCGTGGCCACCTGCTATATTGATTTAGTCGAATAAAAGGAAGCATGTCCATGAAAGTGGAATTCAATTTCTCAGGATTGCTTAGGTGTTCACCTACATGGTCGCCGTTTCATTGTCAAGGTACATCAAGGTGGTGGCCGTATCGTCACGTGAAACGATCTGTAACTTGCTTCGGTTTTGCATAACTTCTTTAAGTGACAGGATTGAAAATCTCGCGCGACTTTTCAACCAATGAGGAGCAAACACAAAACCAATCGCCATTTCCACGCAGACATTTTCCCGCGTTTTTAGAAAGTTACATTTCATCGCTTTGAATTCAGATTGGCCCTCCGATTTCGGGGAATAAGTACTCTAGTTTTTGTTTTAATTTCTTAAACTGCTCAAATACTCAGTAATACTGAGTATTTGTAGGTTTTCGTAATTTTCAGTACGTGTCATAAGGGCCCAAGCAAACGGCTTTTACATTTGCTTCAATATCCGTTGCATTTCGTTGAACCAGGTTGACTGATGGGGTGGGCAAACTTTTTCAACACATCATCCACATTTGATTCAACAAAGCTTCATGAGAGGGTTGGTATTCAGTCCCAGACTGCATCCGCAGTTGTTACTATGGATACGGACTTGTTACTCTGAATACGTCACTGAGAGACCAACTAGTACGCACGCGCATACCCAACAGTGTTGAAAGAGGGGGGTAAACGGCTTTAACTTCATTCAACATTTGCGATAAAAAATGTTGGATGGTTGTTGAAGCAAAGTTAAACTCATTCAACATCGATTCATTTCGATTCGACATGTTTCAACTCAAAGATTTTTAACATGATCGCTGTTCAACGAACCGATGTTTTACAATGACTGCAAAATTCTCGTGCGCTCATTGGCTAATTTTTATTGTCGGACAGACACATAAATTTATAATTTATGCGATAATGACGCGATATTGCTCGCGTCAGATCGAAGTTTCTCGCATTTTTGTCTCGCATTCTTCTCGTGTTTTGATCCCTCTGCCTTTTTGTTATTGTAAAAAACAAATTGATGTCAGTTTTTCATGCGTCTGTCCTGTTATTGACAATGAATTTCGTCATAACATTGTCAAAGTAGTCTGCGGATCCACTCGGCTATCGCCTCGTGGATCCACAGCTACTTTGACAATGTTATGACGAAATTCATGATCAATAACAGGACAGACGCATGAAAAACTGACCTCAATTTGTTAATTGGAGCAAATGTTGAAGCCGCTTGCCCGGGCCTTTAGCCGATTTGGTCCGCAGTACACCTAGAGCTGAAAAAAACCTGCCATATCGATTTTTCAATAAAGCAAAATTTTCAATTTACCTCTTTATCCCGTTCTCGAACTTCTTGCGCTCTATCGTCGAGTTCCTTTTCCATCTGAGATATAGTTGCCTGGTAGTTTAAGATAAAAGACCTTTTTTCAACTTTTCGCGAGGGTCAAGGGGGCAGGAGGGGTACGGGATACGGGACAAGAAGGGGCGAGGAGCGGGATCCCTTCTGGGGCGGGAAGAGGGATCCCTCCTGGGGCGGGAGGAGGGCGAGAAATTAAAAAAAATGCAAAGATTTATTTTTTATTAGTGCTAAACAAAAACGTAGGATTGTTTTTTGACTTCCACTAAACGTCCGTCGAGGCTTAAAACAATATTATCAATGCGTGAAAACGAAAATATAATCAGAACAGCAGTATGACAACCCTCACAAAGTAAGATGACATATTTTGCTCAGCGAGCATAAGCGTAAGTAACATCCACGGACTCATTCACTTGTTGTTAATTAGTGTCCTTTGTCCTAACACACGGTCACAATGATCAAAATAGACTTAACATTACCACAGGCAAACATATGATACAGTTGTTGACTTCGTTCATTTAATTAAGGCGCTGTTACACTGTGCAATTTTTGGTGCAACTTGTCAGCTCGCAACGCCATTTCTACAAACTTTCTCACATTACGAAACAAGTTCTTTTAAGGGTGCTACACTGAGCGACGTTTCATGCAACTTGTCTCGTTTCGGTGATCGCATGAGGTTAAAGGAAAATTTTCATTGGCTGGTGCCGCAAAGTGTTGCGACACAAGTTGTTACACTGCGCATTGCTTAAAAATTCGTTGCAACTGTTACGGAAAGTAAGACTCAATTCTACTTTCCGTAACGGTTTCTGCAACTGGTCTCGCGATGTTTTTACTCTTTGCAAGGTATGTTACATTAGGCAATGATTGCACTTGCGCGCCATTGCGAGACAAGTTGTACGAATCACTGCCCAATGTAACAGGGCTTTTACTGTAATTTGTAACGGTCGATCTCGGCTTGATTCATTCCTATCTTTCGCATAGCGTGCCAAGCACAAAATCAACACAGCTTCACATGTGGAGCGTGACTCGTGCTGGATGCGCGATGGACAGCTAGACACAAACCATACGAATATCACGAAAGTGATGAGGATAGCTATGAACCGGAATGAAAACGCTTTCCAACCGCACGTTGTTACGTTGGAAAGCATTCATTAAGCTGATCAAGGAATATCTTCCATGAAAACTACAAATTGCAACCATTCTTTCTTAAAATCCATTTTCAGGTAAGCAAACTTTATTTACTATTTACCTGACTGGCTAAAAATGACCTTTCATACCAACCAAAGTGTCAAAAGAAAACATACCTCATGCTCGTAATACCTTTGTCTTCTCTCTTCGAGCTTCTTTTCGTTTCGAAATTCTTCAAGCTCTTCTTCGAATTTTTTCCTAACAAAATAGTAATGATAACGTAAACAAAGACACTCAAAATAATAAATAATGTCTTTGAGTAGGTTGACAGTACCACGTATTCCTTATCAACGAGAACCTTCGCTACTTTAACTTTTACCAGGATCCCATTACTTCCGGTTCCTACTGTTTTATGTCACGCAGGTTCGATTCTTAGACGTGACGTCACATGTGGGTTGAGTTTGTTGGTTCTCTACTCTGCACCGAGAGGTTTTTCTCCGGGTCTGACTCCGGTTTTCCGCTCTCCTCAAAACACAACCTATGATTGCTGCACAGTGTCCTCAACGAGTGTCCTACTGCTAAATACACTTGAATAAAGTTCCTTACTATATATTTCTTACTTTTGTTCCTCTCGTTGTCTGTCGATGTCCTGCATTTCTGTCGAGTACTGCCGTCTTCGGTCTTCTAATTCTTTTTGTAGCTTGTTCATCTGCGACACAAACGATAACGCAAGACTGTCCAAAAAGAATCGTGCTAAACTGGGCGATGTTTGAATTAGAAGAACTGGTGGCCCCAGTATACAGACTTAAGAGGGTGATTAAGGGTATTTTCGTGAACCGTGAATTGCCTTTTTAATTTTCCGTGAAACGTGAAATGTGAAATGTGAAATGGCCAGGGGAGTCAGGGTGGCTTCGCGTTTCTTAACCGTGTCTCTCACCTCTGCGACCCGGGTTCAACCCTGGCCTCGAGGTCGTATGTGGGCTGAGTTACAGTCGATCTCAGTTTGTCTTCGGGTACTCCGGTTTTCCTCCCTCATCAAAATCGAATCTCAGTTAATAAGATCCGGGCTGATACCCTCGAAAGGGATAACCTCTAGTATCTCTCCCTTTCATTGTATTAAAATGACTAAAGTTTCGTTTCGTTTCTTTTTTTTTTTCTCGTGAAACGTGATTTTGTAAGTTACCGCGAGCCCTGATTTTTGAGAATACTTATAAGTGAGATGAGAACCGGGTTTTTCATGTACCGTTGCTTCATGTTTTTGTCTCTTTTTAATTTTTGTTTTGCGGGAGTAGGAGCCCGAGAAATTATAACAATGGACTGTAAATATAACTCGGCAGAGCAAGGTACAACAACTACATCTGGATTGCATGATTCACTGAAACGTGAGCCTTCGCTCGCTAGCCTGCTAGCCTTGACAGCTTTCACGCTGGTCAAACAACAAGGCCAAAACTAGCTCGGAAATCGTCTCCGAGAAGGTCGCGAGACTCTTCCCAGTGCGACCGTTCTGATGAGTTTCTTTATGGCAGACGGCTGCAGCTGTTAACAAACGTAAGAAAATTTGTTTGTGTAAAAAAGTTGTCTTTTTTTTCGTGAAACGTGAAATGGCCATTTTATTGTCTGTGAAATGTGAAACGGCCTTTTCATCTTCTGTGAAACGTGATGAAGACACACTCCTCCCCCCCCCCCCCCCCACTTTACCACCCTCCATAAGGAAGAATTACACACATTTTCTTTGTGGAAAGCACAGGAGTAGATTTCGACTTGTATTCAGCCGCTTTAAAGGACTGTGTCACTTCAGTAAGGTTGATTTTGTGTAATTTTACCAATCACTCGTCCCAACTGAGCCATGCAACTTAACGTTAACCCAGAAATTACTTTAAACCAACAAAGCAACAATGTCGAGCATACATCATTTAAGTTGCAGACAACAGAGAAAAAATGTTGAAAAACTATGGCTGAACACTTTTCAAAAACCTAATCTGCAATTCATTTTAATCTTCTTTAATTTTGCCCTTCCCTGCCTCCTTTTTTATTTGCTACTTTACCAAACCTTCCTTCAATGTTTTAAGTAGTTATTTTTACCTTTCCCTTGATTTGGTTTTCAGTTCCCATTCGCTTTCGTGACACAGCCCCTTTAAATTGGCCCAAATACTTGAGTTTGCAGTGATCTGGAGTCGCGAACTGTTAGGAGTCGTGAAAAAAAATGGGACCATGCATTGTATTTTGTGCACCCCTTGACCGATATATCGGTCGAGTGTCGGTCGATATGTCGACCATTGGTTGTCGGTGGGATATCGGTCGCCTGTCGTATAATATAAGTCAAAAGCTTAGACAGCCAGTGTCAGATGTGTAAGTTATGCGCATTTCATCCTTTTTTGGTCAACCTTAAAAATTTCTGAAGGCTTTATGTTCGGATCATGTGCCGCAAATTCTGTCGTTGTCAAGCAAGACACCGTTTCCATGTAATTTTTGGCCAATTCGAAAGGATGGTTTTGTGTGGTTTTTCGTAACTGGCGTGGCACAATTCGTTTTAATTTAATGTTGGTGTAAGTTGGCTTATTATAATGTTAATGCGTCGCATTTATAGAATCCTAGCTAATGTCACATTGAGCATTGCATGGACTGACCGACACATCCTTTATAATGAACTTAAAATTTCACAATGAAGTCTCGTTGTAGTGAAGTCAGAATCAATGGTTCTACACACCCAGCACGTGCAATTTACATTTCGTTACATTTCTTAGTCATGCTTGTCCTGACTACAGAATGAAATACGTGTAAGGATTTAAGGATGTGTGGCGGACGTGATCGGGCCGGACGATAAATATTTTAACTTTCTCTTAAAACATCCACAGCGTTCATATTAATTTTATTCCCTGAAAATAGTGTACACATTACAAGCTGAACGACTTCGAATAATCACGAAATGTCTAAAGAGACGCGAAGTTATACTTTTTGATGACAAACTCGTGGCTGTCGTCATATGCGCCAGCAAGCGACGATTCGCGCGGAGGGATGGGTCCCGTGTCGCCGCACGCTCTCGCGGGAGATTTCGCGATTCCAATGTCCACTCGCCGGGCCCAGAAATAACTACGCAGGCTTCTTCGTACAGTGTACGCGTTAGATTAAAGACAGTGATTTGATAAAAACCAGGGAATTGATATAAAAAATCCAACGCACGCACACTTTTTGAACCCATACCTCTTGAGTCGTATTTTCTCTTTCTTGTTGGAGTCTGGTACTCATGTCTTCCATTTCCCTCTGAGCTGAATCTTGTTTTGCTCTCAAAGATGACTCCATCTCAACAACCTGGAGTAGAAAAGTAATGTTAGTTTTAGAAACAAGAACGATGTTTTCCACCACTTCATGAACAGCAACGAGAACTGTGTCCCACGTAACAAGTTGAAAGCTATTGTTTTAATTAACTCTTCCAGTGCAACCATGCAGCTACCAAGCGGGAAAAAATATCATCTTTCCGTTGACATTTAAGATAACCATGTTCTAGTGGCTTATGCTCACTTATTTGCAAGCTTTGAATCTGCTTTAACAAAATGTGGTTTAGAACCCAAGTTGTCTATTTCACAATGTCAGGAGCTAAACACGATTTCTCCCACCCCTCCCTTCCTGGTCGCAGTAATATACATTGAAGAGCCGTACAGATAAGCCCCTGATGCCATGGACCAGTAGATGACACCTCCATAGGGCCATGTTGAAGTTCTCGAAAGCAAAAACATGGAAATGGCTAGCTGCCCAAACTTAAAACCAAAGACTAAACAAATGAAGGCTAAATAATGTGCATAACTTCTCCAAGTCAGCCACGTCAAGACTGCTTTGTGTGTAATGAAATGTGTACTCATCAGAACTATTTTTACACGTCACATATGTTATGTATAGCCTCCCGCAACTCATGTACCTGGCAAAGTACATGTACACAACAAACTAGATTTTTTTCTTTGTCTGTTTTCATCCATTTTCCTGTTGCCTTCGACTACATTTAATGCCTGCAACACTTCATCACTCAGCTTAGTGCACAAAATTTGGTACGAATTTGAAGAAACAATATCACGAAAAGTTACCTTGGACATTTATGTTCAATCTCACTCACTTTTGCTCTAAGGTGGACTAATCTTCTGTCCTGTAATAGTTCATCATTCATGTGGGCCTCGCAATATCCACTCAATCCATTTGCAAGACTACCTTCTGCAGTATCATTGACCCCATTTACTAATAGTCTTGTCGGTTTTAAGATTGAGTTTGACTCTTCAGAGTTGTTGTTGATTTCTAAAGGTGGACCACTCTTATCAACTAAATGTCCAAATTTTCCTAATGTAGAATTCTCTTCACTCAAGTCTGTGTCGTGTTGATTATGAGCTCCCTCTCTTTCTTCTTCGTCATCAGTCGATTGTGAATCATCATCATCATCATCATCATCATCATCATCATCGCTGTCTCTGTCATCATCCTCATCATTATCATCACCACTTCCACTGTCATTTTCATCATCATATCTTTCGCTATGATGGAAATTATGATCCATGAAATTGACATTGTTCATCAGGCTCTCGTCATCTGATGACTGAGCATAACTGTAAAAATGTTCCCTGTTTCTTTCCATGTTGAACCGCACTTGCTTCTTGACACCCTGGTTACAAAAGAGAAGGCCTAAGTGAGCTGTTATCATTGCAAATATAACACAGACATTATCCCATTCAAGCTCACTTTCCTTTTGTTACTGCACAAGTAACGTAAATTAATATATAACTGTGATGATATTAAAGCATCTTATTCAGTGCCAACAAGATGATACAATAATATACTTTATGAAGAACCAAGAATATATACAATTTGCTGGATGCAGTAATGTACCACTCAGCTCAATAACCACAAAAGATGATTACGTTTCAAACATGCTCCAGG
>OX421455.1:27688851-27693851 GCA_949126865.1 Montipora capitata | reverse complement strand
GAGACACAGACAAATCACGGTATTTTGCGATAACCGAGTTCAATAATTATGTTATCATTTGATGACTGAGTTAACTTTATTTTTCACAATTCCCAACAATTAAATCTTTTTTCTGGAAGTTCAGGAAAGCGAACTGCCATTTTCACACAAGAGCGTGGTTTCAATTACGCATGAGCAGAATATTATTTGCAGCAAAACACTTGGAGCCACCTGAAATTTTCAGGTGTCTATACGAGACATTTTCAGGTGTCTATACGAGACATTTGCTGAAATTGACCAGAAAAGTGCGAGGATCATATCTCTGGTCTATAGCCCGCGCTTCAAATATATTCATTTCTTTGCATGTGTATACTAAATATGGGACTAGTATCAGCTAGTCTATCTGTACTGGTATACTGCAATGTTGGTTACATGCAAGAGTCAGGTGTTGGACAATTATTAATATTTTATATAGAAGAAAGAGACCATAGTGAATGTTTTTGGAAGAAAAGCGACTGAGTTTCATAGCATGCAGGTTTTAGTTTGAGGCCAGAGGCAGGACGTTTCGTGTAGTTTCCCATTCCATGTCCAGTACTTTGATGCCAATATTTTAAGGGTTTGTTTTATTTTTTAATTTTATTTTTATTATTATTATTATAACTATATTTTTTTTTTACTTACTTAAGAGAATTTGAATAAACTCCAGCCTTGCCTGAGAAATTGATTCTTGGGTTCCAGAAACACTGGAAACATCGTTTCTGAGTGTTCTGTTTTAACAATTTCCTGTGGGGTGGGGGTGGGGGGATGCCCGCAGATCCCCCTAGGTAGCTCATGCCTTTATCACTCGCCAAATGTCACGTCTGGTGCTTTCAAAAATGTGTCCGCTACTTTACAAAACTGTCAAAAACCCTGGGCATGCTGGCTCATTTTTTTTTTCTTCTTAACTGCATCCTGGCCCCAGTTGTTCGAAGGGTGGGTAGCACTTAGTGTATCCAGTGGACAACTCAATCAGTTTTGCTAGTGTTTATCCACTGGATAGCATTATCCACCTTTTGAACAACCAACACCTGGTGTAGATGCATGAGTATTTGGTTCATCTAACAATAGGTCAATCAATGCTTGGCTGTTAATGATGTGTTTTAGAAAAAGAAAAAGATAACAAGACAATAATTATTATGTTGCAAAGATCAAGCTGCCCAACTTAGGCAGGTTCACGCACTACCAAGATTAATAATGGGGACATAGTTTTTGAGTGAACCTACAATTGTAGCTGTTGTTAACCCTTTCACTCCTGTGGGGTTCCCCATTGACGAGTAAAATCGTCTGGCGTTAGACAGAGTAAAATCTATAAGTCTCATTGGCCCTTACAGGAGTGAAAGGGTTAAAATTAATTAATATGCTTAACGAGACGTGCCTGAATAATTATGGGGTTGTATGTAAAGCCATTAAGCTTCTTAGCATGACAAAACAGTTTTTTGTGTGACAGCAGTGTGAACATAGAAAATACTATTTTCATTAAAAATAACTTCTTTGCTGAAACTTGTTGAAGTTATTTTTCGGTCGTACTCTAACGAAGAATGAACACAGTGATAGCCCCAAGACAAAGTCTAAACCTGTCAATCTGTCAAAGATTCTGTCAAATGTTACCGAAACCAGTGCGACACGACGACGTAACTAAATACAATTGAGTAGAATGAGTACCTCGTTTGGCTTGTCAACAAACCATCGATCAAGCGGCGCGCGAAGTTACTTTATTTAAAACTGCATCGTGTTTTCTTTACAGACAGCTTGTTTTTCCTGCTCAGTGAAGGAATACGAAATTGCAAGCGAAAATTGCCGAAACTTGTAATACACAAATCCCCAATAAAACAAACATGGATTATCGTGTAATAGTAAGAGACCTTTCAAGAAACGGTGTGATTTGCAAAGAAAAATCATAAAATTGAACATTTCAGTTAGATCCGTTTGATTTGACATTTTCCAGAGGGAAAATACGCAATCAAATGAAACAATAACAAGATAAAGCATTTTCCATGCTAAACAGTGTTTGATAAAGGCAGAGAACAAATTTTCAAAGAACTAAAGCCATAATAATTTATTATTTGGATCTTAGCGTCCATTGTTCGGGAAAAGCGAAAACTGTAGAAAACTTTAAAATATAAGTCCGTTGTCAGCTTCCTTTAATAAGAAAGTTAAACTAAGATCAAATAAAGGGATCTGAAAGTCCTGGACTCGCCGATAATACAAGGCCAAAAGGCAAACCGCATACCTTCGTTGCCCCTCATAAATTATTACGACAGTTGAACTCTGAAAATAATCCATAACCTACCTGATTGTAATCTGCTTTCCTTTCCATTAAAACTTCACTCATTTCCACCATAATGAACTCATTTTAGCCCATATATTCCACAGGGGAATCTTATGCGAGTTCGCGCAGCACTTTTCTCGTCGGGTTACGATTTGTCACCTATGGCAACCGGAGTTAATTGACAGCTCATTGTGACTGCAAGTACATTTCACTCGTGTATCGTGTATCGACAGCTTTGACAGAACACCATCAAGGCCGGTTGCTCGAAGCCCGGTTAGCGCTAACCGTTGGTTAAGAGGTATCAAAACCAATAGGTTTCCATGGTATTTAACGCTGGTTAGCGCTAACCATGCTTCGAGCAACCCGGGCCAGAAAGCTATACAGCTCGAGGTCAGTTGTTGCAGTGAGTGAGTCACCTTTCCCAAGACTGATCGCATGAACGTAAGAACGTCTTTATATAACAATTATTCCATGAGCCCGAGTTGGATATGAAGTGATAAAATAACCAACGAGCGCGTAGCGCGAGTTGGTTATAATCACTTCATACCCAACAAGGGCGAATGGAATAATTGTTTTAGTAAATTCTCAAACCGGGTTTTGATTTTTATTTCCACAATTTTACAAAGCGTCCGGAAAGAGCATCTTGGCGCACTATTTTCCATATGACGTAAAACTTCGACTATTGGCTCATAGTCGGAGTTTTTTAGCCAATCAAAAAGCTAGAAATGCAGTAGTCGGAGCTAAAATTTACTAAAGAGGAATATTAGTTAGAAAAATAGGCACACATTGCGTACGTGTGGTAGTGCAGTAACACAGCGCTTTATTCTATAACTGTCAACTGAGCTGTGTTTTGTTTTCCAGGAGATTCAAGTTGTCTTTGCGTAATGTGTAGCTCTAATAGTGCACGATATTGTTTTGGTACCGTATATCATTGTAGGGCCTAGTAAAATACTAAACCCAGAAAGATTGAAGAAAATAAAAGGGAATATAGACAAACACTGGCTTCGAGGCTGACATGTTGATCATTTTCAAGTACCTTTGCAACTTCTTTATCACCACAAGCCTCTGATAGCTTTGAAAATTAATTCCTGTCCGGCGGGGTTATTATTTGGGTGGGTGACCTCAAAACGTACGACTTTTTGTCAGAAACAAAGAATCGAAACTTCTATTTTAACGCTCAAAAATTGCGAACTAAGCAAGGTGCAGATTTTGTTAGCCTGCTTTATACAAAACAAATATTGATGCAAAAGTAAATAAATATTGATATACAGTTTTTAGGAAGAGCAGATGGAAGTTTACAGGAAAGTGTCGATCGACAAAATATTTTTCCATCAGCAATGCGATTTTGGCCGACTTTGAACCGCTGTAGCGCCACTGAAAAGAGACAGATTTCCAAGTTTTATTGATATCATTCATTCAATAGAAAATAAGGCCATTAGGAAGGTATGACGTCCGTAAATTCGGATAATAAGTTGCTTCCCATTTCGCGGCAATTTGTCATGATGATTTTAGAAGAGTTTGTATGAAATCTTAAAAATTCGTTTATGGCCGTTGTAGCCTGAAACTGTCCTTTATATTTCATGAAAATAACCTCAGTACAAATTTCTTTTAAAAGACACTTTCACTGTGGAAATCCGACCCTTTTTAGCTGCGCAGCAGTGGTTCAAAGTCGGCCAAAATCCCATACCATAAAGAGTCATCTCGCCACCAGTAGACTCGCCACTAAGGGTCATCTCGTAATGCTTTGGTGACTCTTGTCAGCGCTATGATAGCACTCACCGGTACAGCAGTAGTGTGGCATGGTGTCTATCGACAAAATATTCGACACTTTCATTTCGAGGTTATTTGTGCCGCGTGAAGTGCCTGCGGTTGACAGGTCGCGCGTGTAAAAAAATTAAGTCACAAACCAGTCAATAGTGTGATCATAAAACCAAACGTGATTTAACACCAGCCAAAAACTCCAATCAACTTAACGGCAAGCTGTTATTGTTTACTTGAGGAGATTTTTCCCTCAAATCGCTGAAGAGCGTGTGGATGTTGGAATCACTAAGACTGCAATGCCGTCTAACGATCTATGCATTAAGTTGGATCAACACAAACAGTGATGAGTATAAAAGCGCGAAACAGCGCAGTATCGGCGTCTGCTTTCTGGTTTGAGCCCTGATCATGCCAGGTTGGCCGACCGTAGTTCCATTTTGAAGAGAATGCCTTCGTGAACATTGTTTGATCTGTCCTAACAGTTGTGTGTTTATGCTTATCACTGTCTGTGTTGATCCAACTTAAATCGTCACACGGCATTGCAGTCTTTAGTGTTAAATGTTTATTACACTTAAAACTGTTGAACAACATAAAAGAAATACAACAGAAGGAAAGAGAAGCATGGATCGACACAAATGGACAAGACTGAAACCAAGAAAGAATGAGGTAGAAAAGGGAATCCCTATGTCCCATAATAGTTTTTAAAGATCTATTTTTAGTTTGGCAACGTTCCCAATGCCGCGCATATCATTAACATTTCACTACGTCATTACAACTGGCAAATCAGGTGCCTCTCTAAAATAGCTGTGTAGCTAAAATAACTAGATTTAAAAAAAAAATTATCGGGCCTATCATTTTGTATGGGGGATCCATTCTCTTACCTCGATCATCCTGTCTTGATTAAAACGGATTGCATTTGGCTAATCTTGATAAAAAGTCGGCCCGACGTTTTTCA
>OX421455.1:27668851-27681351 GCA_949126865.1 Montipora capitata | reverse complement strand
TTGATCTTCGCAAGAGGAGGTCAAAGCACGTCAGTACAAAATTATTTTCTTAATCATAAGCTGATTAGCTTGAGCTTCAACGAACCTACAAGCCTTCGTTGTCGACCGTTGAAGGAAGGATGAAGCTGACAGTGGTCTTATTTCTTGTCTTCTTTGAGATTGTTTCGCTGCGTCGAACGGACACCAAAGTAAGTAGGTTAATTTTTCATATATGTCTGAATGAATCGACATATTGGTTGTAACCTCATCTATCATTATATTTTGAGATTTACCTTTTATTGGAAAGACGCTTCCTGATCATTCAATTGAGTTAAAAGAACCCCCTCTTAGAATAGAAGCTCAACGAGATGACCCAAAACAACGATTGCACTGTGGCAATCCTTTTACGAGTGATATTTTTCGTCCACTTTCGGACAACAATACAGGCAGCAATATTTGTTGGATTTTGAAATTTTGTTTTCAGTGTCCTTGAAAAAGCTGAAGTTCTTTGGTTCCTAGTTTTTAAACCACGAACCCATAAACAATGTGTGGGACCCAACAAAGTCTGATATTGACACACCAGTCGCCCTTCGAATTTACATTCAGTCAAAAAAAAAAACTCTCTTTCCTTAGCATACGTGCGTGTCGCAGGCACTTTGAAAAGTTGAGATGCTTTTTTTGTTCTCCACAATTTGTAAATACAAAATAAAGTTGAAGATCTGATCCTTTATCTCAGTCATCAAGTCATTAATCGCTAAAAAATGTGCGCCCGCGTGCTTGCTTTCGAAAAAATGATCGGTCAGCGGTTAACTACTCCACAACCGCGCGCTTCCGCGCAAATGAGATAAGTGACATAAAAATAAAGTTCGCTCAATTAACTTAAATGGCATAAAATGGAAAGGCAGCTGGTTTCTTGATTAAGTGTAAATCTGCAAGCCCTCGTAGTCGATCGAAGGAAGAAGGATGAAGCTGTCACCGTTCTTAACTCTCTTCTTCTTTGAGATTCTTTCGCTAGGTCGTTCGGACGCCAAAGTAAGTAGGTTTTGATGTCGCTGAATCAATCGATGTATTGGTTGTAATATAAACCTTCATCTGTCATAATCCCTCGCATATTTGTTTTGTGATTTCTTCCTTATTTTTGATAGAGGCTTTCTGATCATCCGTTGAAAAGAACGCTCGCGGAATCCAAACTGAATGACTTGGCCCAAAGAACGGATTATCAGTCGTTTTACTATGATATTTTTCGTCCGATTTTACGCGTTCGTGTACCTGGAACAAATGGACATCACAAGGTCAAAATGGTAAGAAAAATAAAGGCGAACCTTCTTTATTACTTTAACTCATCCCTGTAAACAGCTTACAGTCTCCGAATAAATGCTGGTTGAATTGATTTACCTCGGCTTTGAAAACACTTTCTCAATATTTTGATTGCATTGCTGGGTCCCATCAGAGGTCCCTCTACTAACTCTTTACACGAATGGCTGATAAGCATCATATTACGGCGTTCTTAACTTCTTGGGTTTTCGTGTGATTTTTTAACCTTTTTTGTTTCGGCGCTATGAGACAAATTTAAGTGCTTTTCATATTTCATTCGATCGTAAGTACCGGAAGCCTTAACTTTGGAACTTACGAAACTTGATATTTGTGAAGAGTTCACTCAAGCCGCATAGATTTAAGTCGCCATATTATTGTTAAAAATGTTGACAAATACGTATTTCGTTAATTGGAAAAAATGTAGGAGATAGATTTTGTTTTTTATCGGGAAATGTGATATCTTTTTCTTATAAAATGATTTTTATTGTTAGCGTGGACTGCTGTAACCCGCGTGTTTCATAGTGGTACAAAACAGATTTTTTACAAGCTGTGCATCACATTTGATTTTTTTTTCGAGAATACGTGGTATTTCCCGCACATGCACATAAATTTGATTCTTTCATAACAGCACTATAGAGTATATTTACACTGGGCTTCTGATAGGATGCGGAAACAAATTTAAGCATATGCGGAATTTTTGGCCATATTATGCATGTGTAAACATTCGTTGATTATGCGGAAATTACACCGGATTATGCGGAAATTTAAACAATTTACAGAACTAATAATTAGGCCCGTCCATTGTATTTTCATGATTATGGTGAACCATGTGACTGAATTTTTTCCCCCTTGCGATTAAGATATCTGGAGGAGTTGCCACTTTGCAACCAGCTTTCACTGTTAAAAAATCGAAACTTCAACATTCCCACCCCCTGGCAAACCCCGGGCATTTGACTATCTTCTCTGCCCGGGGAGTGGAGAATTTGACCATTACCTGAGTGGGATGGGGAAAATTGAACCAGAAGTGTCAGGTTTTAAATGATTATTATTTCGGGTGCCGAAGTTGCTAACAGCTGTAAAACACGTGTTTGGACGAGATGAAGAGTTTAAAGGAAGAGATGTAGCATTTGTGAGCGATTGGCTTACGAAAAAGGTCTTCAAAAGGCCTTTATTAAAGACAGGAGGAGCCGACAATGATTGTTCTTTAGTAGGGTATGACAGACAAATCCGACGATAGGGTAGGACATTTGAACACCATTTTGGCCTTAGGGGGCAGGAATTTGAACCATCCAATCTTCAAAAGTTCAAATGCCGGGGCTTTGCCCGGGAGGGGGGAGGGGAAGGGACACAAAAGGGTTAGCAATTGGCATTTTGCTGAAACTTTTGCTAGCGTAAAAATAAATAAAGCTATGAAAAAAAATGTTCTGTTTCTCGATCATCATGAATTTTGTTTCAGTTTGGAGATATGGAGCAAAATTGTAATGTGGTTGAACCACGATCCATTTCCTTGACCACCCATTTTGAGCGGGTTTTTGCACAAATGTATTGCGGGCTCATATTTTGTTTTGTACAACTTCATTGCAGTGATTGTCCCTACTTTTACAAATGATGCAATTTAATTTGTGACTATACCTTGCATCTTTTTTTAAAAATTTCGAGCCTAGGGTATTTTAATGAAAATGGTTTAACTTGAGTCCAGGCTCATTGCCAAAAAATGCGTTGAAAGTGCTTATGAACTTTCATCTTGCGAACAAAATGGTGTGTTTTCTTCAATGTTCAGCAAAATAAGCGTTTCAATTTGAAATTTGAGAAAAATTTGAGAAGTGTTTTCATTTAGTCAGGTTGGACTTCCAGTTTCCTGAACTGTTAACAGAAGCAGGTGAAGAGGCAAGACTCAAGTAATAGAAAACCCTGTGCAAGAGAGCCAATACAATGAAAACCTTACTGAACGTAGCTTGTTCGGTCCATACTGAGAAAATATTGGCCTTGCTTTTTTGCAAGTTTATGGACCGGGCTTGAAATAGACTTGCAAAAAAAGGAGCTTGACCAATATTTTCCCAGTATGGACCTCACGCTAGTTCAATAACTTCTATATCTTGCCACAGTTACTAAGTAATGCATAATAATACCAGAGGCATTGACATACCAGAAAATGGGGAAGCTACAGCTGCAAATTGATTTAATCTGGAAAAAAATTAATATTATCTTTCGACTTTCAGGGGCTGTTTAAGGGGTATGATTTTGCAAGAATGTTTTTTTGTCACACATATTGTGCAATAGGTCTTCGTCAAGGTAAAGAATGCTAGCATTAATTTTGCAAAATGAAGAAATGTAAAATTGCTCATCTTTATTTTTTTAATTGTTATTATTATTATTATTATTATTATTATTATTATTATTATTATTATTATTATTATTATTTCTCTTGCTGATGCACCAGTACCATTATCCCAATTAGCACCATAAGCTTAGAAATCCATGGTTTTACGGATGATACCAGATGTTTGAATTATTATTAGTATTATTATTATTATTATTATTGTTATCATGATTATTTATTGAATTATAACATAAGTACTTGTATTTATGTATACTCCATTGTTCGTATTATTTTATCAAAATTTTTATTATGATTCTTTTTGCAGTTTATAAAGAAAAACTTTGAAGATCTAGACTGGACAGTTTCCCTTGATGAGTTTGATGATAATACACCTTATGGGCCAAAGCGATTCACAAACATCATTGCTACACTCAATCCCAATGCCAAACAGAGACTTATCTTAGCTGCACACTACGATTCCAAATACTTTCCAGAAAATAGCAACGGGTACTTTCTTGGTGCTACAGACTCTGCAATGCCGTGTGCAATGTTGATTGAAATTGCCAAGGTAGTGACACCATTATTTGCAGCAAGGAAGCAGCAGCTGCAAATGAACAGGAAAAATGGTGCTTTTGATGATGACGACAATGATGGTGATGAGGTATTGATAATAGCATTTACATATCCTAACTAGAAAGTTAATAAATGCCACTTTTAAAACATAGCTGCTGTATTTGTCAATCAGATTCAGGTTCACAACAGCTTATGCAGGAGCTGTGGCTTTAATGAGTATGGACAGCTGAGGAAAGAGCATTGGCTACTTGGTGGGAGGTGCGGTGGCCTCATGGTTAGAGTGCTGGACTCCGGATTGAGTGGTCCGGGCTCAGGCCCTGGCTGGGCACATTGTGTTGTGTTCTTGGCAAAGACACTTTATTCTGACAGTGCCTCTCTCCACCCAGGTGTATAAATAGGTACTGGCGAAAATGCTGGGTATAACCCTGCGATGGACTAGCATCCCATCCAGGGTGGAGTAGAAATACTCCTAGTAGCCTCATGCTACGGAAACTGGAGATAAGCGCCAGCCTGATGGGCCTTTCTAGGCTCGTAGCAGAGACTTTACCTTTTACTTGAATTCACTCAGAGAAGTCGGCTACTTTTTGCCATCAATTGAAGAAATTAACCCATTGACTCCTGTGAGTGAGACTTAACAGATGTTACTTGTCTAATACAAGACGATTTTACTTGTCAACTGGGAATGTCCAAGGGTGCCTGAGGAGTCTGTGGGTTAACCAGTCAAGTGGAAAGATGCATTTGAGTGTAATTTTAAGTGCTATCTTTATTCCCATGATAAGCTGTTTAAGAATTAGCCCTGGTAACTGAAATGTTCGCACAAAGCAGAATTTTTGGGGGCTCAGTTCCATTACTAGGGCTAACACTCAGGTCCCAGTTGTTGAACAATGGATAGTGCTATCCGTCAGGTAAATCACCTTCCACTGGATAACTCAATTATTGGTTTTGAGTACTAGTGTTTATCTGGTGGATAGTGATTTATCTCGTGAAGAGCGCTATGCATCGCTTAAACAACTGTGGCCAGATGGATTACATGGGAATGAAGATACAATGTAGCTCTTAAAATCACATTCCAATAGAATTTCTGTTGAAATAAAAGTACTACACGGCCAATGCTTAAAAAAAAACGTACCCCTTCAGACTCATTATATTGTGCAAGAGAGTCCCGTGGTAAGTTCCAGTTAAATTCCTCAATCGCATGCTTTTTTTTTTTTCACTGCAAATAGCAGTCAGATGTGACATTACAAATGGTGTTCTTCGATGGAGAGGAGGCATTTGTTGAGTGGACAAGCACTGACTCTCTTTATGGATCAAGACATCTTGCAGACATGTGGTACAACCAAAGTCACCCACCAGGCTCCACAAACAGTACAATGCTTAGTACCATAGTAAGTCGTGCGGGCATTGAACCAACAACCTTAGTTGTCATCAGGGTGTAATAATATTGAATCGCTAGAAGGTACAGTACCGCCTGGAAGTATTGACCCCTTTTCAATGTTACACATATACTGTACTTCCACATCACCTCCTCGAAACCTTCCCTTCCTAATTTTGCAGCAGGGTGCTTTTTTGCCTTTTTGGTAAAAATAAAATTATGTTCAGGCTCCAAAGTTGCTGTGAGAAAGCATACCTCTGTAATTGAAATACCTCTGTTAGCCTGCGTGGCAGGCGCTAGAAAGGGGAAGGGAGAGGGAAAAATTGGGCGGGCGCGAAACGCGCGGAGCGAGGGAGAGGGGAAGAGGAAGCGCCTGCAGCCAGCTCATTGTTTATTTGGTCTTTCTCGTTTGCCGACGAACGAAAAATCGCCATTGGTTCGTTTTTAATTATGCGTCAATCATTGCCTGATACGACCTTCTGATTGGTCGAGATGTTTTGGAAACCATTTGCGAATGAAAATCAAGATGGCGGATGCACTCGAAAGAGACAGGGAAGCCAAGTCTGAGGAAATCTTGCTGGAGTTAGAAGATAAAGGTCGCAAAATATCTTTGAAATATGAGCAGAGGAAAGCGGTGAAACAACTGCAAATGAAAAGAAAGACTTGGTGGCAACGGGTTTCGGAAAGAGTCTCATCTTTCAGTTGCTGGTGTTCTAAGAAAATAGAAATCGCAATGGCCACACTCAAACTGCTTCTGTGCTAGTAATTTACCCTCTTACTAGCATTATTAATGACCAAATTTGTAAGTGGAGAGTATGGGTTTATCTGCGTGTAATTTGTTAGAAAAGCTCGCTGATTTAACAGAGGTCGAGGGTGGAAAATATCACATTGTTTATTCCTCTGCGGAAAGTGCCCTTGACAAGAGGTTCCTACAATCCTTAAAGAAGGACACTGTGTTTTCACGACGAATGGTTGCTTGTGTGTATGGGTTTGAAGTGAGCAATATTTATGCTGTGGATATTCAGAGAGGACTTAAAGTATAGAGTATTCAGATCTAGAAGTGTAAATAGTGGTATATATGTCGCTCCTTGAATTTTATGGCAATACAGGAAATTGAAGGGAAAGAGATACGGGGTTTCACAAGGTGGCACTATCGCATTTAGAGGAGCGTACGGAGAGCTCGCTATTCTTTGTTCCTTCTTCGAAGAAAGGTAACCTGAAAAGTTTAAAGTTTTGATATTTTGCTTTTCTAGTTGGATATACAGAGCATTTTTTAATTTTAAAATACTTTTATGAAACCAGTGGCAATAATTTTTAAAGGTTATTGATGTTCATGTTTCACAATTTGGCACTCTCTTCTTGGTGCTAAATCCAACAGATAGTGGCAAAATTTTGTTTACATTCACAATTTGACAATGAATTAGTCTGGTATAATCATACCATGGTTTACCCATTTGTTAATGAAAATCAACTCTTGGCGTAAGGACGAGACAGTGGCTCTAATATTGGTTTCAAGCAGTTGTCTATTGCAGACAAGAGAATTTTAGCATTTGCTTTATATAATTGGCTAGTGAAATTTAACTTGAAAAATTTTACCCATGGTACAGTATTTGTCCACTGTATTCATTTACATTTTTCATGATTTTCTTTTCTCCTTTGTTTTGCCTAGAGAACCCTTTCGCAGCACTGACAGGCACTGCTGATGCAGACACATGTTCTGTCATTATCTCAACACTCTGCTTGAAGTATCCTCTGATGGTTCATGTTAGTCCAAATAGAAATAATTTGCATTTTGCAATTGTCAGCACAAAAAAAGATGGCATGTTTGCAGAACATGGCATCATTTCATACATTTTCATCCTGATTTAGATAAATTTACATTATTCTCTGCATTGAGATAGTAACTTACCACAAACGTGAGCAATGAATATGAATGAGCATGAAATGCTCACATCAAATTTAATAAGTAGTTAATATTGTGTCAGAGTTCTATCACAAAGTCTGCTTTGCCTTGAATTTCCCTTTTAAATTTAAAAATTGCACAGAAGACAAGGCCTTATTATGTATTTTTTAATTGTGCATTTAATGTGGGTGTAATTTACATCTTCAGATGGTGAAGTGAAATTTTTACCTCCCCAAATAGAACTCATTCACAAAATTTCTTTGCAGTACAACCTACAAGTCTGATGGCAGAGACCACATCATTCCCCAGTATTGTATAGATTTCCTAAGAACATCAACATCACTTTTGAATAATTCGCTGGTAGCATAAAGGATGAAAAAAATGAATAATTACTATGGCTAGACTTGATGGAGTTACCATAGATCAAGGACAGAATTATCCAATAAAGTAATTAACTGGAACTTCATTATTGACTCATTTTAGCATATATTATCAAGCATGCCTTCATGATCACTTGATGTAACTAAGAGTGTTTGCACATGAGATAAATGCAGTGAACCAGGTTGGCCTGACAGACACATACACAAAACAGGAGGTGTCGCGGCTGGTATTAAATTTCTGTCGGCGTATCTGTTGAGATAAGATGTTCTTCTTTAAAAGGAAAGAAAATCACTGAAAGAAAATGAATGAAAGGACATACTTCCTTCCAGCGCTGCATTAATTCAAATCGGATAAATGGAAGCCTGCGAGCTTGAGGGATACATTTCGTAACCACGTTAGATAGTACTCTCTTCCCAACAAATGAATCCGGCCTTTGCTCGGGTCTTTTCGCACTTTGAGCATTTGTTCCGATACAATCACTTACGTGGAGAAATAAAGCTAAAAGGTATAAAAGCGAACTCGAAGCAACTTCAGAGGCGTTGCTTCCCCGAGCAAACTAAAAGGACTGCTTACAAAAAGTGTAAAGAAAGACAAATTCCCGTCGACTAAAATGCCCCTTGCATTGCAGAATCTTTCCCTGTCATTTAAAGTTTAAATGACCACCTTCAACTGGCTCAAGCTATATAAAACGACCGAAGGACCACAAGTTGAAACCACCGCTTCGAAAGCCATTTTTGTGTGCATCACAGCGCGCGGTTGGAAAACTGGATACTACAATTTTCAACAGCCAATCAGACAAAAGTCTCCTTTGTTGGGAGCGAGAGGGGGCGAGACGAAATAAACAATGAGCTGGCTGCAGGCGCTTCCTCTTCCCCTCTCCCTCGCTCCGCGCGTTTTGCGCCCGCCCAATTTTTCCCTCTCCCTTCCCCTTTCTAGCGCCTGCCACGCAGGCTATACCTCTGTCAACAGAGTTTGAATGGGGTTTTGAAAATCTTTGTATTAAGTTTCCTACAAAGCTCAGGTGATGTAATCATACTGAAAAAACTACTGTAATTGACCAGGTTTTGGGGAGGTTATCTGCTGTACTGTACATGTACGTTTACATTCTCTTCTCACAAGAAAGACCCACATCCTAATTTGCTCAAAGCAAGAGGAGTTTGTTTTCATGACTCAATGACGAATTTATTCAACTGTTTTATTTTGGTCTATACAAATACATGAATTAGTACAGATTACTCCAAATATTCTGAAATGCATGCTGTATACATCAAAAGCATAGTGGGAATTCAGCTCATACAGTGCAGGTCAGAAATGAGCGTCCACATTAACTTGCTTCAAACACGATAGTTTGAAATGGATTAAAGCAAGTGCATTCGGAAACGTAAATGCAGCTGGTTCGAAACTATTAGTATGTATGAGGCACAATAAGTTGCCAAAGTAATGGAGACATTTCACTTTCTTGGGGTGCTATTAATATTATTTACCTACTATCTCACACACTGCATCCCCACATCCCCCGTCACTGAACTTGAACAGTCATCATTGAAAGGGTGGGCAATAAGGGGGGGGGGGGGGGGGTGGGGAGTTGAAAAGGTTGGAATCTGGCAGGTAATGAGAGCTAGAAAAGGTGTTTTTTTAATGGGAGTGTCTCACCAATTTTGCAACCTGTTGTACATGTAGCACTTTTGTTGCATGTAGCTCTATTAACAATGCTGTAAATCTCGTCAAATCTCCATTTCTATATAGATATTGAGAAGCTCTCACCACTGGTAGCTGATGGACGGTGTAAAATGCAGGTTGCAGGTCATTGTTTTACCATAACTGAAACAGCCCAGTCCTTTACAAAAATGCTAACCATAGGCTTCAACATTATCTAAAGCATAGTGTTTAGGCCTATTGTTAGCATTAGTAAAGGATTGGGTTGTTTTAGCTTTAGTGAAACAGTGACCTGCAACCTGCAGTTTACACCCTCCAGGTACTGTAGCTGTGAAACTCCTGCAGTGTTTATGTGCAAATCAGTTTCATTCTCTTGTGACTTCCTTGCATACCTTATAACAGAACAAGGCACAGTGCAGGTGTTTTTTTTTCTTTTTATGATAACGAAAACCTGCAATGTACTTTTCTTGGCAAACAACCGTTCATATTCTTTTTAGTGTCCTTAGCATATTGCAAATGCCTGTGAGATTGCACCGTTATACATGTAACTAATGCAAACAAAATAGCCTTTATGCGTGTCTGACCAGCTGATTTCACCACCATGCCTTGAATTTGAAAGTCAAACTTGTAAATTCTAGCTTGAGCTGAATCCCAAATGAAACACCAAAACACCATACATTGAATATTGGTTAGTTTGTCGGATAGTATTCAATGTATGGTGGGGTCATACGTGTTGTTTCATGTTGCTGTTTTGTGGTTTAATAATGTCCAAAGAAAACCCACGTACGAGCAGTATTGCATGTCCAGATGATGTGAATTAGTTTGTGCAAACAGTGCTTGGTGGTGAATTTTTGAGCTTATGACGTCACCATGCATAAGGCCTATTGTGTTAACATAAGCTCAGTGTTTTGAGCTGCTGTAAGACACTTGGTCTAGTAAAATTATGAAGCCTGCAATGAGAGCTCTTTGTCATTAATAATAATAATAATTTATTTTATTTTGTTCTTATATCTTGTGATCAGAATGCCATGGTAAGACACTTGGTCTAGTAAAATTATTAAGCCTGCAATGAGAGCTCTTTGTCATTAATAATAATAATAATAATTTATTTTATTTTGTTCTTATATCTTGTGATCAGAATGCCATGGTACTTTTGGATCTTATTGGTTCACAAGGTGTTTCATTTTTTAACACTTTCAATGAGACAAATGATTTATTTGAAAGACTGGAAGTCATAGGTGAGCATTTTTTGTGTGTCTGTGGTTTTTATCCGAAGTTTTTGTTCAAGTTTTTGCATTTTCAAAATGGTGTCTTCGATTTCCATCGCCTACATGCTTGTGATGTTGTCTGCTGCATTTTCCTAAATGGCATTGTTTTGTAAAAGCTACACATATAATAATTTATTATTATTCAGAACACCGGAATTTGCTCAGCTGTGGCAAATTAATAATATTATTACTTCAGAGTACTATCGGGCACTGTTTCATTTTCCTTGGGCAACAAGGCTGTATAATTATTTTACCCAAAACTGGTGGTCTGCTACATCATTAATGACAGCACTGACCAACACTTTCAACCTACATTATCATCGTCATTAACATTTAAGAAATGAAGTTAATTTCAGTAGATTGACGAGAATTACACTGGTAATAGAGAGAAGGGATGGGGCAGTGGTAAGACCACTTGCCTCAAACCAATGTGACCTGGGTTCGACTCTCAGCCTTGGCATCATATGTGGTATGAGTTTGTTGGTTCTCTTCTCTGCTCCCATAGGTTTTTCTCCAGGTACTCCGGTTTTCCCCTCTCTTCAACAACCAACTTACCATTTGATTTGAGTTCATATCGTGGTTTTCTTTACTATGTCCCCAATTAATGCTCCCATGGTAAATACAGTTGACACTTAAATGAACTTCATCATCATCATCATCATCATCATCATCATTAAATTATAGCGAACATGATGGAAATCAGTTTCATTCAAGTCTAAATAATGTTGGCTTTAGAGGGTATGAGTGGGAGGCCTGGTGGCCTCATGGTCAGTGTGCTTGACTCCTTATCGAGTGGTCTGGGTTCGGGTCCTGGCCGGGGACATTGTGTTGTGTTCTTGGGCAAGACACTTTACTCTCACAGTGCCTCTCTCCACCCAGGTGTATAAATGGGTACTGGCGAAAATGGTGGGGGTAACCCTGTGATGGACTAGCATCCCATCCAGGGGGAAGTAGAAATACTCCTAGTCGCTTCATGCTACAGAAACCGGAGATAAGTGCCGGCCTGGTGGGCCTTCTAGGCTCGTAGCAGACTTTACCTTAGAGGATATGAACTCAGTTGTATTCCAGTTTCAGCTTTACTAGGTTTTGGAGAAAAACCTTTCAGATAGCTTAGGGAAGAAACAGTCCTTTGAATCCAAATATCTCTAACAATCAAATGACAGTGGTTCGGAAGCATATTGTCTCGTATCACCATGATATCATCATGCTGTTTTAAGAACTTCAAGTTGATATTAGAATAATATTTACCTGCGTTTTAGACCTGTCTTTTTGAACAAGGTACTGAGTAACTGCCACTTGTTTATTAGAACGACGTTTAATGAGCACCAATCATATTGAGGACAGAACCCACACAAGGCCATATTTTGTTCATGGTTTAATGAATGGAGCATTTAGGGTGGAAGATGATCATATACCATTTTATGAAAAAGGTAATAAATTATTATTGATCCTTTAAGATTTTTAGTGCTGCCTAATGTAATTTAGGCAATGTCTGATGTGAGCTAAAAGTCAGTTCAATGTGATCTGATCTGTGGGATAGTACATGTATTTTTAATTGTTTGTTTACTTGTTAGCGCTTGATCAGAGTGAATTGGGGTATCATAGCATGCAGTACAGAACTTCGGTATTGCTATGTTTCATTCTTTACAAGCTATTTAAGTGCATTGAGGGCATTGCTATATACGGGAACATAGATAGATAGATAGATAGATAGATAGATAGATAGATAGATAG
>OX421455.1:27631351-27663851 GCA_949126865.1 Montipora capitata | reverse complement strand
AAAATTATAATCTATAGTGCAGAATTATAAAATAAAGGAGATGAGCGACTGCAAGTGTCACGGCCTGTACAGTCTTTCAAGACCCCAAAAATCTTTTGTTTACATTTTTTGCGCGATTAGCACAAGGCTCTCGTTTTCTGATCAGTCAGTCATACTGACTATTGAATGTGCATTGCATAATGAGCTATCTCTGCCAATTTGAACTCGTTATACCAGATAATCCCCGAAAGAAAGAAGCTTTATTTAAGTGACTAGTCTTCTACCGCTGGAGCACTAATTGGGACCTGGACACTGTAAACTGAAATCAACAAATTAAAGCAAGTCAAATGAAATTTTTGTTTTTTGAGGAGAGAGGAAAACTGGAGTACCCAGATAAAAACCTCTCGGAGCAGAGTAGAGAACCCGGTCCACATTAGTCAGAGGCGAGTTCTCTCACCAGTACGCCAGCCCTGCACCCCCTCAGAACAGCGATGCTTTGAAAATTCGAGATTTTACAAGGAATGCATGGAATCATTGGCGCTTTTGCCACCAAAGAATTTATAGCTAAGAACTGTCTCGTACGCTTATAACACAAAATTTAAACAATGCGTCTGCCTCCGTAAATAAAGTTTATCTACCTAATGACAGTGGGAGGGCCGGACGGGTAAATATTTGGCCCGAGGTCGTAGCGTACGGACCGAGCTCAGCGAGGTCCGTGCGCCATGACCGAGGGCCAAATATTTTTCTGTCCGGCTAGACCGAAACTCAGTCAATAAGCATTTTATCATATGGGCTCAGGACTATACTTGAGCACTCAGAAGATGGAGTTTGGCAAAAGAAGTAATAAAAATGTGCATAGAAAATTTATCTAATATGCTGTTTGCATTGCCTTTCTCGCTGTAAATAACTTTGATGTTTGCATTGCACGGAGCAATACTTTATCCTAAACGGCCCGTACGACTTTTGCCGGTCCTGGGGCCCGTTTTTCGAACGTCCCGAAACTTTACGGGCCATTTTCGGGTGTCACAATTCCCTTTGTATCTCAAGAACGGAGAGAATTTAAAGGGAAAGTACGGCCTGAATGGAAAGTTCTTTACCTGTATTGTCATACTTGACCACTCATTCGGGCTTATGTTTAAATAGCCAACAATCACGCTTCAAAAATAAGCAATTTTAAATTGAAATCCGCCATCTTTGTTTTTGTGTAAACAAACGAGGCTATGACATAGCAATAGTCAAGATGTACTTGATGTAAACAAGGAAAACACAGGCGAGGAAAGCGATACTTTGTAGACTTGAATCTTAATCCAGAGGGTAAATTGTATTGATATTGGCTCCACCATCAGAAGAGATTTACCTCGTGTTTTATATTTGAGTTACATGCAGAAGTTTTACAAAGCGAAAGAGAGCTTGCAGTGCTATCCCGCGCTCATTGCTGTGAAATAAACGCCAGGAAATCAAGTGTAGCTTTGTACGAGACCCCTGTTACGACTTCAAAACAAACGATCCTTTTTTTTCCATCGAATGGTAAGAGTAAATCGTTCCAGTAGTTTCTATAAGGCTTATGTTTATTTACTAACAGAACACAGCACATACAGATATGGCCGCTCCCAACAACAACGAACCGCCAATAAGTCATGTAACAGGAAGTATATGTCACACCTTCCCATCGAGGCTAACTGGTGGTTACATAGGGGAATGAGCACCTAAATCAGTAACAAACGGATAAACGAATAAATGCGAAACCGCACTGTTATTTTCAAAGAGTCAATTTTACTCCAGTGCTGGAGTGAAAAAGTGGAGTAAAATAAAGCGGAGTAAAATGTACTCCTAAGAGGAGTTAATTCAACTCCACCAAGAGTAATTTTTACTCTTACTAGTTAATATTCAAAGGCAATGACTTTGCTAGAGTAAATTTTACTCTCCCTACAGAGTAATATAATATGCTGGAGTTAATTTTACTCCTATTTATCGGGATACTGCATGAGTAAAGTTTACCCAACTTGAATTATACTTTTTGAGAAAAAAAGGAGAAGAGGATTTTACTCCCATGTATTTTTGTAGAGTAAATTTAAATTTAGCCAGTTTAAGATGTGGAATTAGGTTTGTTTTATTTTTGTGGAATCCTCTGGTTAATTCTTTGTTTTCAAGGAGTTGGAGTGAAAAAGTGGAGTAAACTAAACGTAGTAAAATTTACTCCTCTTATATTGTACTCCACTAATTAAGAGTAAAGTATACTCCCCTCCAAGTCAATAGTTTTACAGGATTAAAATCCTGTTAATGAAGGCCGGTATCTTTCCACATTTTACTGAGGGTTAATACGATGAGGCCGGTCTGAATCTTGCTGGTTTTTTCGTTTTTAATTGGACGACGCGGTAAGAAAGAAAGATCGTTATCCTCCGCCATCTTGGATAACACACTAGAGAACAGACTGGAAACTAGTGAGCCGTTTTGGTCAGCAGTCACCGGTGCAGAGCTTTACTGATTTCGGCGGGACAGAGCGCAAAAACCGCTAGACATGCGCACTAGAATCACACTTGTGTTGCCGCCATTCCATTTTCAAAATGGCGGACGACAAATCAAAATCCACCACGTCATTGTGGAGGCTGTCACGCCGCTGGCGTTCCTCTGAGAAAATTTGCAAAAAGATGATCTGAATCTGCCATCATTCAACGATGCTTCAGAGCCGTCAGGGAAGAGATCGGACCAAAACCAGTTCGCGTAAAGCAATAGAGTTTTTGACCAGCTTCGAAGCTTCATTTGACGTTCGTTGTTTAGAATTTTGCGTTTCTTAAGGTGGTCGGTTACTCTTTAAGCTCAGAACAGAGATATGTTGGAGGTAAATTGTTTTCGCGAAACATATCAAATATGACTTTTTTTTCGTTGATATGAAAATTTTTGAGAGGTGTTTAAAGGTGGAATTCCGATTTCGTACACCAAGAGAGACTTTTTCAAATCGAAGTTTGAAGAGAGGCAGGTTTTTTTACCGCTAGTGTTCGTCTTCACAGTTGTAACTGGTTTTACACAGAAAAGCGAAGTCCAGTGCCTTATACTTTCACGCCACTCGATATAGTTTGTGAGGTTTTGGGGTCGTAAGTTGTCCTGAAATGCATATGACGTACATGTATGTTTTTAACTTCGAGTTAATATCTTGTCGACATTGTTCATGTAATACAATGTAAGTTTTCTCGCTTTATAAGCCAAGGCGACAGAGCGGCTGCCTGTTATATTTCAAACAGCGGCAAATATTGACAACAAACCCTGTTATTTTTTTCCCTTTAACAACGTTCATTGCTATGTTTTGTGTAACTAAAAATAAAATATGTCAACTGTCACATCTGACTGCTGGGGGATTGTGTGCTTTTTCAAGTTTATGGGACTCTTTGCAAGGGCGAGTTAAGTTAATTCAACAAAGTAAGCTGCTTTTTCCGTTTACAGACTGAAAATGTCAGCAAAGGTGCTCTAGTTCAATGTGCAAAGCGTTTTTTTTGGCTTTTGATGCCAGCAAAACAGTTCACCACACTAGAAAATTTTTATTCAAGGGCCACTTGCTACTGGCTCACAAAGACTACAGAATTTGCCACATGGATGAATACATTTCACCAACGAAGGTGAGTGATGGAATAACATTACAATAGTTGCAATAATAATCTGCCCTGAATTGAATTTCCCCTACCCCTCAATATAGATTCTACGTCCCCTTCTTTGTCAGTGCCAAAAATCTGCCAAGAGAACTGTTCAAAGCACTAAGTTACACAGAATTAGTCAAACAGGTAGAAAACCCTCAAGGATCAAAGGCAGGAGCTGGATATTAAGCGGAGAAAAATCGAGAACGAAAACAAGAACTTTCACAAAAAAACATGAAGGTAAGTATTTCGGTTTAGCTCATTACGACAATGACATGCCAATGCCTTTGCAGTACTAACCCCCCCCCCCCCCCCTTCACCAAGACACACACACCACTGACAGCAGTACACTGCTTAGCATTATATTGAGCGCCACAGGCTGTTGGCTGTAATCAGTAACACACTAAACATGTTTCATTTCATATTATTATTTACATGCACAGAACAAACTGCATTGAACACGATGCACAACCCCATGAATTTCTCAAATTGCTTTTGGCCTATTACAAGACCTGTGAGTAAAAAAGTTAGCTCACTATAATAAGGTAAAACAGATATCATTTTCATAATGGTTATGCTTTACAATGTAGCTGTGTCACCGAACACCCAAGGTCAATAATTTTGCTATTATCCCAACAGTAAACACTTAATGACTGGTCCCGAGGGAAACAGTTCATTTTGTTTCCCTAAAAATTTCCAATGTTCCCCTGACGCGCAGACGAGGGAAACAAAATGAACTGTTTCCTGAGAGACCAGTCATTAAGTGATTTGTTATATAGCACAAATAGGAAAACGTGCAATGGGAACAGCAACGGTGGTCGTCGGTCAACATTTGCGGGCAACAGTGCACTGTTACCCTCTGACGTCATAGATTTTGCACTGTTGCCCACTCAGAGACTTTTGAATGGCAAAAGTGTTATTGTTAGATGTCATGTGACCTTGAAGTAACCAATGAGAGCATGCACTGCTGGGGGCAAAAACAGTTATATAACAAAAATAATTATTATTCAACATAACACACTTTTGCTGGAAAAACAAGATCAGCAACACAAATCAAATGTTGAATTGAGAGAAGAAAATGTCATGCTTCACAAAAAAGGACAAAGTTATAGAGACAACACAGTTTTCAAGAAAAATATTGGACTGACATAAAAATTAATACCATGCACATGTAACCCTGTGAAAAAGCACCCCAAATGCCTAAATTTCCAATATAGCTTTTAGTCAGAACAAACTTTTCCTTATCACAGACTAAATTCTTATGGTCCTTAATTTTCTTTCTAGTGCAAATAATATTGAACAAAACAAATAGTGTATTGTAATAATGAACTGATGTATGTTTAGTATTTTTTCCTTTCATTTTCCCGAGTTTGTTCTGAACCTATATATATCTGTCTGGGTCAAGTTAGCAGAAAATTGGGGAATCCACTCAATAGAGACACTTGTAATACCACTGGCAGTACTAAATCCTAACATTACTCAACAACAATGACAATATTATTTGTGTTCCTATAATATATGTTTTACAACTAAAGGAGACACTGCATTTAGCTCTCTTGTGCACCATACAATTTCACAAGTCACTAGTCAACCACTAAACAAAAGGAGGAAAGAACTTATATGATCCAGACAAAATGGGAAATTTTGGTGGTGAACATTCTCCAGACCTGTTGGAAAATATCTTCCATGCCACAATGTATTTACAATAATGAAAAGGGTTTTGTGTGAACCAAGAAAGCTAATCTGCAGAGAGTAAAAGTAGGTTGCTGTACTACTGCACAACTTCAGTTTCTTCATAAATCAGGTATGGCTACCATTTCCTACAAACAAAAACAATGATAAAACCATTACACAGAAAGTGAATAATGACAGTGTAAGCACAAGGGGAAAGATAATACCTTACATTATGAAATTTTGAACCACGGATACTCTGTTTTTAGCTTTCTGATTGGTTCACTCACTCTCAGTTAACAGCTCTTATACAGTATGACAATATGGAAACTGATTGCGTCAAGTGTTACCACGCTGGAAACTGATTGGCTTTAAATTTGTCCAAGTGTTAAGAATCAAATGAAAATTTAATAAAACAATAATCAATGGATATGATTGAGTGGTTGATCTCATATCAACATGCACTCATGGAATTATAATAATATTATTGTTCATTATTGTCTTGTGCAAAAGGAATTATATGCTTATTACTATAATTACTGAAAATTCTCTGCGCTGATCGGTTGTCATTGAGATGATTATCATTACGTGATAATCACCTAAGCAGTTTTTCAAAATAGCCACAAGCTGTTTTGTTGAGGTGACAGATGAATAAATTAATTGTCTTAAAGAAAATGTGTATTATTCAAATAATCAACTATGTAATAGGCAATTTGCATGATGGCATCATTTACTAAGAAATTGAGTTGCTTCTATCGTCAGGCAAATTTAAATTATGAATGTTGGTGAATAAAAACCTCAACTTCATCTCCGTTTTTATTAACCGATATTCAACTTGCCTTCGGCGAATAATAATTGTTAATAATTATTATTTGGTGTTCATACTAATTTTTAGTGTTAAAGAATTTTCAGTCAGGGGTACGCATCTAACAGGGCCGTAGCCAGTATGAGGCAAACCGAGGCACTTGCCTCAGTCATTTTTTCGTGATTCTTTAAAATAAAGGGTGATTTCCAGTGTTGTCTTTATATTGTACTCATCATAAACACCTAGAATACCTACGTAGAGAATTTAACCATGGACATTGCCTCAGTCATAATTTTTTTTCTGGCTACAGCCCTGTAAGGCTTATTATTATTATTATTATTATTATTATTATTATTATTTTATTATTATTATTATTATTATTATTATTATTATTATTATTTTATTATTATTATTATTATTATTATTATTATTATTATTATTATTATAATGTACCAGAAGTGTTTGCATGCTTCCAAAGCTTTACTGCACATGTGTTTTTGTAGCCGTTTTGCAAACTTACATTTATAAATGTGAAAAAGTTGACCAATATGGTTACTCTGTTACAGTAATGTACTTTTCTGGGCTGTTCCACAACTGATCAGGACAATATTGCCAAACACTGAGTGGAAGACGCTTTGATGCAGATTTCCTGGAATGGTTTCTGCAAAAATATTTGCGAGGAACAGCAACAAAAACCTCGCACAGATCGATGGCATTTAACAGTCAAGGGTACGTGACGTGGAAATTGTAAATCCCAGGTGTTAAGAAAATTCAACTTTGTGGCTGAAGTTCAATCACAGTTCATCTGCAGCAAGAAACCCAGTGGACGATTTTATACGATCAAAGTTGTATGACCGCGTTACAGTTCTCAATAACGTACAACGGCCAGCCAAACTTATTTTCAAAAGCAAAAACCTTTCGTCCATCAAGACCAAGTTGCTCCTGTAGTTCCCGAGAACAAAGAAGAATTTCGTTGCCAGTTAGCTGGTTTCTGTAAGATTTTTAAATAATCTGGGGGCAGACCAACACCCATGTCAAGAAAATTCACAGTAGCCAAAACCAACAAAATGATACAAGAGGACGCATTGCTACTTGACATGCTGACATGCAGACTTGCGAAGTAATCAATCGTGTGTCCTCGACCGCTGATTTGGAATCGCTGAGTGTTCTCTCCGACCTTGAAAAAAAAATTCCTCTGGCACCCAGGGTATGAGTCGTCTAACTTTCCACAAAATTTGAAAAAGGCTAGAGTGTTATTCTCCACTTCGATCGATCACTGTCTCGATCACTTCGAATCTTTAGAGTTTGCGCAGGCGCAGTTACGCGAAAAAAGCCATTTTACGTCATTATTCTCTAGCCAATCAGCGGTTTTTGCGCTCTGTCTTTCGGCGGGTCTTTCGGTGGTTTTACTCGAGTTTGAATCAACGATCACAATTTGTGCTGACGAGTTTTTCGTTTATCTACTCTTTAAATGCTGATCCAAAGCAAGGAAATGCTTACAACAACTCAAGCAAAAAGGTAAGCGCTAACTGAACTATTGGCAGATTATATTTGATGCCTTAGGCCCGATTCAGACTCTGCGTACTTTTCATGAGCCGAACTTAATTCGAATTCGACCGACACAAATTAACGAAAGTACGCCTGTTGATTCAGAAGTCGAACTTAACTGGCCCCTCCACAGCATTTCCAAAGCCATTACCAAGAAAACCAATTGATTTTGTCAGCGATTTTCATGTAGAAGGCAAAACATGGTTTATGCATGATCATGAAGTTCGGCACATGAAACGTTCGACGTCTGAAATCAAAGCCGATCCACGGCCATGCTAAAGCCGAATTCCCGTCTAGGCCAGGCGAAAAGAACGTCTGAGCCAGTCCAAATTAAAATAGCCGTTCTTAATTGATTCAAACGTCGAACTTTTCATGTATTAAGTTCGGCTCATGAAAAGTATGGCGTCTGAATCGGGCCTTATTGTCTTTAAAAATGACAATTTAATGTAAGCTTATGTAGAATTCAAACCTTTTACATGCACCTTCAAGTCCCAAATTTCTCAGGCAATGATATTTAATTTGGCTTAAGTGCTTTAAGAAAATGGTATGTATTTCACAAGAGTAATTAAGCTTTAGATCAAATGGTTAAGCAAATGATTTGGTATGAGAGTGCTCTCACCGCAAATTACATGATGACAGAAAGCAGAAAGCTTCAGCTGTCATTTAAACTGTTGTATTCAATGCAAATGGTATGTTAATGCCTGCATGAGATTGTTATTATTGGCGTTTAAAGAAAAGAGAGCCAAAGTTTGACGAGTCTGCTTTTCAAACACTTACATTATAACAGAAGTGACAGTCTCTGACACTTGCAGAGTGCAGACCCCAAACTAACCGTAACTCACAGTTATTGAAAGCTAAACGTTTTATTAAAAATGGGTGTTTAAAACCACTATTTGTAGGCAGTCTGCAGTTGTCATACACCTTAGAAATAATCAGCTTTATTATTACCAGCATTTTTTTTTTGAGACATGTGATATTGAGTGTTCTTATCTGGATGAAATTCTTATGACATCTTTTATCTGTAAGTAGCAGTAATAATTTTTGTTTGAATTATTTTTTCCAAGAAAACTGAAACTTTTCACTATATTTATTTGTTGATTTACAGTTGAAATTGGAGGTGGGTACAGCTGGGAATTGGTTCATTAAAGATTGCTGGGAAGTTTGGGCAGAGAGTTGGTTACAGAAAGTGCTGAGGCAAGCCAAGAAGATGCCTTCTTCTTGCAACATACAGTACATACCACTACATCATCTATGGAAGAGGAGTTGGAGGAAACCCCAGATAAAAGAAAGGTTGGTGCCATGAAAAAATTCCTTTGAGTCATGTTTCTGTAAAAAAGCTGTAATTCAGTCAAACAGCTGAAAGTCTGAAAGACTTAGAAGCTGATTGTTGCTTTTAAACAAGTGATGCATATATATATTTACAAATAACTCACATAAATTACACTTTAAGAACTAATTCTTGACAGTCACTGCAATAAAATAATTATAAAGCACTGTCTGAGTTACAGGCCTGTGTACGTATAGACTAATAATGCCTAGCGATTAGCAGAAGATGATGCTGCAGTTTTATTTATCCATTGTCTCACCCAAGATCTGCTTTCAGTTTAAAATTTGAAATATGATTATATGAGATAACTCTAAATACCTCATCACACATATTCTTTTTTGGAAAAGTGTTGAAGACAAAGAAAGCATCTGGCAATATATTTTCAAGATTTGTTCCATGAGTTCCACCACTATATGTGTACTTTTATCATTATGACAAAAATTAATTTGATAGTAAACTGAGTTACTCAATGAATCAAGAAAATTGTTACAGATATAATCTCATGCAAGTACCCATATTTCATGTGGTTCCATTTATTTGGTACACCAAAATGGGTGGCTGGTGTCTTTTGTTTCTCAGGATTAGGGATGTAATTAGATTTGTGCTCTCTTCCTATTTTGTTAGAATATTGTGGAATGATCTTAATTTTGGAAGGGGTTATACTAATCATTATTCTCTTTAATTACTTTTAAGGATGATGAGTCAATCAATGGAGAGGTTCTAAAAACAACATTTGCAAGGATTGTTGCTTCTGGCACGCTAATTGAACCAGAGACATTTACCTTGTGGCAGAAAGCACGGTTTTGTTAGAACTTTCATTTGCTGTAATTGTTTTGCTGGGAGCATACTTAATTATCAGCTTAATCTCAGGGTTTTTTTCTTCTTTTTGGAAACATAAAGTTTTTACTTTTTTCTTAATGTAAATTATCAGCTTAAGTTCTGAGTTTTTTCCTTTTGGAAACAATTCTGTTGGAGAAAAAATGAACACATTGGTAAAGTTCAATGATGGCAAAATTTTTGCATCAGTTATCAAAGGCATGTTCCATTTTTTTACGTTTGACTTCTTTCTGTAAGAGCTGACTTGTATTACATGTACATAAAACCCATTTATCCAAGTATGTTGTATGCTTTAGTTTTTGTAATTGAAGTTAGATTTTGCAGTCATTGTTGCAATCTGTAATCAAACACGTACCACTCAATTTATCTCTAAGGCAAGAACACATTCAGCTGATTGCCATTTTATTATTGCCTGAATAATTAGAATAAAGATACATGTAGCTTTGATTTTTGCGATGTATTTGTATATGTATACGTTGTATTTATCATGTGCATTCTTTGCAATCTTATGATTAAAATTACCAGTATTAGATGCTTCATTGTAAACCTGGTGTTTTCTTTACATAATATTTAAAAAAATTAACTTTTTATGGTTTTATGAGAAATCTGACTATAAATGAAGGTACAGGAGGTCTATTGAGGGTGAATGTGTTCTGTAGAAGGAGTAAATATTACTCTGACAAGGGGAGTAAAGTTTAAGAGGGTAAATTTTACTCTTGAAAAGGAGTGGTTTTGTACCTTTTTGTCTCACCCCAGTTTTGGAGTTAATTTAACTCTGTCGAGGGTAAATTGAACTCCATTTAAAGAGTTCAATTCACTCCAATAGAAGGATAAAATTTACTCTTGTATTGGAGTGAATTTTACACTACAGGAGGGGTAAACAATACTGGAGTAAATTTTTCCCCAACAAAAGAGTAAAAGATATAGGAGTAAATTTTACTCCAAAAGCGGAGTAAGCAATACCGGAGTGAATTTTACTCCAAAAATGGAGTGGTTTTGTACCTTTTTTTTTTACTCCCTTTTTGGAGTTAAATCTACTCCTTGAAAATAACAGTGCGTAAGTTGCCAGCTCCTTAAAACAACTCAACATGGAAAAGGAGGAATTAAGCCTGTTAGGGTCTTCACAGTTCGGCCACTCCTGGTTCTGTACAAGGTCCTTTCTGGATGCGTGTTAATCGACGATCGTTCTGATGATGTAGCAACCGTAAACTCCTCACTGGGTGATACGCACTTAGGAGTGGCAACTTCTGTCGCTGACGACATGACACCTTCCTCATCACTCTCCATTAAAGAAGTAGACTAGGGTTGTTTGAGGTGTTTCCTGTTCCTTCGCAAGGACGTTCCTGACTCAGTTTTTACGACGTATGATCGAGGAGTGGGCCATATATCCGTGACAACCGCGGGAACCCAGGATCTATTCTCTCGCACTCTGACATTTTTCTCTGGCTCTGTACCCTTTCACGGCTTCGCATGGCGATCATAATAAAATTCTTGCCGTTGCTGAGCAGCCACTAGCTTTTCAGTTCTGCCGTGGTTGGCAATTTGGACTTCAGTCGCCGACTGTTTAGCATCTGCGAGAGAGAGAGACCAATTCCAGTCACCGGGGTATTCCGCTTCCCTCAAAAGTTGCTTGATTGTACCAATTGTTCTCTCACTCATACCATTGGACTTCGGATAACCAGGACTGGAGGATATCAGCTGGAACCCCCACGATGAAGCAGAATGCTGCAGCTCGCGGCTTGCAAACGGCCTATTATCTGCCACCAATTCATCTGGGACCCCATGTCTGGCAAAGATGGATTTTAAATTAACCACGACAGAGGAAGACGTCTTAAACGAAAGACTGCTGATTTCAGAAAATTTTGAGCAGTAATCCACAACACACAGGTACTTCTTTCCTCTAAATTCGAAAATATCAGCTCCTAGCTTTTTCCAGAGTCTTCCAGGAACTTCATGGGGAATAAGTGGCTCCTCTTGATTGTTTCTACACCACTCTGCACACTTGCTGCAGCGGGTGATTGTATCTTCAATGTCTCTTGACATACCAGGCCAGTACATTAATTCACGTGCACGTGCCTTGCTCTTTTCAATACCTTGATGACTTTCGTGAAGCAAAGCCAGCATTTTCTTGCGCATACTCTCTGGGACTATCAATTTCTCTCCCAGGAACATGAGACATGAGAAAATTTGACTACATTTCAAGTTATGATAAGTTTACGTTACTGCCTGGAAAAGCGCATTACAGTGAAAGCCGTCTGTATATTGCTTGATTCAATTTTCTCTTTCCAATATAATGATATATTGGACTGGGTGACTGAGATTTCAGTATGAAGCGAATGTCACCAAGACCAATTCTTCGACAATATTCATATACCTGAAGATCCCGCTTGAAGTCCTCCTTGCTGAAATGACAGACCCGAACAGACAATATAGCACTTAAGTATCACCCAACTAGTGGACTAATGCAAATCCTGCATTTTGATTGGCTACGCTACTAGAGGACTATTATTAATAGTCCTCGAGTAGGCAAAAGCGTGACCCTTTCTTCCGTTTTATTCCCAAATAAATATTTCTTTAACTTCCATTTGCTAACTTTATTATTGCCTTTTCTGTCCGACTAGTTGGATGATACTAAAACAATTAGACCCTTCGCCCTCAAGGGCCACGGGTCAATAGCCCCTTCCGCTTCGCCTCATGGGCTATTGACCCGTGGGCTGCGGGTCTAATTGTTAACGAGATGCTTCCGTGAAGCATACACTGGGTTGCCTGTGTTACGTGTTACAGAAAATCAGAAGGCACTGAATTGTGTGGTATTGAACTTCCAGTCTCTGAAGAATAACAAATAAAAGAGAGCAGAAGGAAGTTCCGGGACGGTAGATCGAGAATAAAATATTTAAGACATGAAAACAACATTAATTTTGAACCGTGAATATAGAATATAAAAAATTACGATCAGCGAGAGTTTTGCTACGTTCAAATAAATGGCAAAATCGAAAGTGACATGGCCAGAATTCAGCGGGCGCCGTGATTAAGTTACCGCGGCATGTTTACTCGCCAAACAGTGAAGCATCTGTGTCAAATGATGGCAAGATACCGGGATTTTGTAAATTTCTTTTTCTGTCAAGTGTTATAAAGTTTGACAATAAAATGAGCGAAGTCAAAACAAAGATCACAATCGCCCAACTCTTGACGTAATGACCATTTGTTTATGCAAAGTCAAAATTTACTCTCCAAGATGCGTACGACGTTATTTATCACCAGGTAATTCCATCATTTTGGAAATAGCAGCTACTTTATTATTCATCGGCGTCACAATTTTTCACTGATTTTGGGGCTCATTTTGTTGAAACTCAAGCACGCTTCCAACAGGCCTGTGAACCCTTCCTGCTTACAGAGCAATACTAAAAAAATTCTCCCATATCACATTTCAACCTTAAGCTCGAAAATTCAATACACAATATGATATTATAATTCACAAAGGCAGAAAATACCTCAGAATCCTCTTCCAGCAAAAAATTTATTGAAACAAACAACATATTTGCTCTTAGAGGCGAAAACCTCTTAATATTTCATTGCGTGCGTGAAGACAAGAAACTCAATCGTGTCAAATTACCATGTACTTCAGGTTTCCTGAAGAACCTTTTCCTCGAATAACATAAAAACTATCCAGTTGAGCTGGCATATCATAAAACATGATGAATTCATAAAGGCCACCTTTTCCAGCGAACAATTTTTTGAAGCAAACAACATATTTGCTATATTAGAGGCAAAAACCCCTTCTATTTCATTACGTGCGTGAAGAGAAGAAACTAAATCGTGTCAAATATGCGCAATATTGCAACAAACTAAATTTCAGGATCAAACCGTTTCCATGAAGAACCTTTTCCTTGAATAATGAAGCACAAAATACACGGCAAGCTTTCTTTCAAATAATTCTTGGCTGTCACATTTCCAATTATTTTCTTTACCTGAAGACTATGCAGAGTTGATCACAGATCCACGTAAGGTGTTCGATTCGTTCTCTGTCTTTGTTGAACCCATAAGTTACCAGAGAATTTTCCATTTGGTTTCAGTGTTCTACATAACAGCACACTTGGTAAACTATTAGAAATGCAGCTCACTTTGATTTCGGCTCGACGGGCGACAGATTGTTGTCGAAGTCCATCACTCGTCGCTTTTAAGATTCCACCGCCTGTCTTGTTCAGTATCCAATTGACTTGCCAGTATTGAGCTTCATAAGGGTATATTTTGTTCAAAGATCCACTAAAACGCCATTCGCGTTACATGACTTTCGACGCCATTGCCGTTTAAGTTTATCATTCTACTGTGTCCACCAGAGAAATCTACGCATTTCCACTACCCTCTCTATCCTAAGAAAATACGAGCAGAAGGCTCTATGCACAAAGATACCACTTAGCAGGGGAGTTACAGGCAAGACTTTTACCGACACGGAAAAAATTAAAAAAATTAAAACGGAGAAATCTACCAATTTTCCGACTGGGATTGCCATACGACAACGCAGTAATTAGCAGTCAGGTTTTTAGGTTTGAGGAATCCATCCACGCTCTGTTTTCGCCGGCCAACTTTTCTTAAGATTTTCATTTTCCGTTGGAAGCTTCGGGTTCTTTATTTTTATATGTGTATTCAAGTCTAGGCATGTGGCTAGTTTCATCCCCCTCGAAAGCGTACTTGAGCAGATCAAACCACATTCCAACAGCGGCCTTGTTATGTGTATTGAGCAACATCTGAAGGTTTCCTTGGCTTATTCTAAATTAAACGCTTCCCCGTGTAAAATCGAACGGCTGTCGCAGAAGTAAGAAAGTGTAAAAGAAAAGAGGGTACGCTAGTAGTATTCGAATATTACTATGTCGCGTGTTAAAAGGTTTTGCCTTGTTTACATTTGCTCTGGCTGATTTTTGCCGCCTAGTTTGATTGATCAGAGGATCTGCAAGTATTTAGTGACTCAAGTTTCTGTCACGTCTACCTATTGAACCTCAAAACTGTTTTCCATAGTTCATCTTTTCTTGGAGCAGAAGGTCACACAACATTGAAAAAGTGATCGGGGAACGAAGAAATTGGTAAGGTCGAACACGTTTGTTGACTATTGCTACTTCATAACACGTCATCATATCCAAGATGGCGCTCTCCAAGTCACGAAAGAGTCAACTTCAACGTGCTCTTGTCACATTTTAACAGGGAACTGGACAAAACGGCAATTACTTTCGAATTCCAAGGAAAAAGTTTTACTGACTTCACAGTCACTTTTCTTTTGTTCAGGCTTGAAAACAGGTTAAAAGATCAGCTTTCCAAAACAAGCGGTTGGCAGTTTCACAAATGGCTTTGCGGGCCCGAAACGTTATGGGGACTTTCGAGAAACGGGCCCCTGCTCGCGCTAATGCGTACGGCCCTCATACGGGAATTTTCCCAATAGTTTTACAATGAAACCGCGCACGGAGCCGTACGGGCCATATGATAAATTTTATTTTTCTTAAATAAAGTTAGTGTATTGTATTGTACACCAGCAAAGATTCCCTCAAGATTTCCAGTTTTTTGAGGGACAAATTTTGAAGTTGAAAGGAGTTTTTTTCTTTTTGGTTCAGGTAAAAGGTAACACACAACTCTCCCAGTGGCAAAACATGAATCCCGAAATAACGGAGAACACCGTAATGCAAGATAGTCTTTTTATCAGACATTTTTAAGATTTTCAATCTGCTCATCACAAAGCTATCTTGTATCTTCTCTGAGTTAAGAGCCATTGCCTGATTTCAAGCCGAAGGGGAGTATGTACGAATCTGTAAATTATGGGATTAGGAACTATTGATCCACTAAGTTAGAAAGAGCACGACGAGATTTACAAAATTCTCAAGGTTCGTGTTAATCGGGCTAGTTTTGACTGAGAAACAGCCATTTAAAAACGTCAAACTTTATTTAAATTTGCTGTATCTCGCTTAATATTTGATCTATTAACACCAAACTTAAGAAGGTTTCACATCTAGGTGTGCACTTTCTGACCATGTGGCTCAATAGCTGCTAATCCCATAATTTGCAGACTCGTATCTTGTTCCCCTCAGATTGATATCAAGCCCAGAAAATGAAGGAGTCACCTATGCCTCAGGATCCTTTTGAATGCTCATTTCATACAATGAAGCAAAACTGTAACCTACTGTAGAATATCTTAAGGAAGGTTATTTTGTTGAAAATGAGAAGAATAGTATCTAATTTCATTAGCTCATATTCATAACTGTTTTTCTCAATTTGTGACTCTTTCGAGTAGGATATCTCTTTGGGGTTTTAGCCTATTGACTTGAAACTTTCAGCAGAACTTCTCCATGTCACTTTCTTGGTGACAAACCCCCGAAATGGAGAACTGTTTAACATGTTCTTATAGTTAATTGTTTTTTGGAAGTACCAATTGATCATTGGCTTCCCTTTATCGTGAGAAAAAAAATTCTTAAAGTGATCAGAGTTTCCTCTCACCTGGGAAATTTATAGGCCACTTCGGAAAGTTCTTTAATACTCATTGTTAAGTCCCAAAAGAAACTGGAAACAATGCTTATTCAAAATGTGGAGGGACAAACAAAGAATATTATGGTATTTTCTGAAGTGGCCTATTGAGGAATAAAGTAAACCTAATTTTACTTTTATGTGATCATTCTCAACTGAGTTATGCTGCTTATAACAGACCTCCATTTTTCACCGGTGAAGGGGTAAGGGGAGCGAGGAGGAGGGGCTGGTTAATTATTAACTACAAAATTTGACACCTGAAATTAGTCATTTTGGAGTCAGGACTTTATAAGCTACAAAATGGTATTAAAAGTTTTATTCAAATATAGTTAACCAAAAATGTCATTTTTAGGGTATAAGACCACCTTAGAAAACTCTCTTTAGACACCTGAAAAATTCAGGTTGCTTAATGGAATTCGAACCACCCTGCGAGCAGAGCCTCACTTTGTCTTTTTGTTTACTCAGCAGGAGGAGAAAAGGAGGCTCTGCCTGAATCCCGTCAACTCTTTTAAGTCGCCCCAGCCCGAATTTCTGGACTAGTCAATCTTGTTTTCTCTCGTCAAACTGGTTTATCCAGTGCGTGCATCCCTTTAGCGATAAAACAGATGGTTAAAATTGAGCCCGCTCAGGAGCCCATGCTCCTTTCCCGCTCAACCATGAAAAATCAAGATGGTGGCGCCTATAACGGTAGCCTCGCAGCTCTTACAAGGTCTCACCTGATTGGAGACCACCCTAACCCTTAACAAAAGAACAAATAACAGAAACAATGGATCCTAGGCCTAAAACCTAACCCTTTTGTTTTAGGCCTAGGGTCCATTGTTTCTGTTATTTGTTCTTTTGTTAAGGGTTAGGGTGGTCTCCAATCAGGTGAGACCTTGTAAAAGCTGCGAGGTGACCCGCCTATAAGGCATATTGGGCCCGGGTTCGAAACTGTATCCCGGCAACTTGCAGCGCATGCTCAATAAAGATCTTACTCGATTCATGCAGAGTCTTTCTCGAGAACGCCAATATCGAGCAAGAAAAAGAAAGGCTCTGCTAGCACGGTGGATTCGAACTCATGACCTCTGCGATGCATGTGAATGCTCTACCAACTCTGAGCTATGAAGCTGCCCAGTTGGGAGCAGGTAAATTTGTAGGGCTCATGTGTTTCCGTGAAAGGACTCCATGAAATAAATAAGAATATGAATTTTTCATCCTCGGTTAATGCATTTCTCGTGATCTGTTTGGTTCACTTAATCTCGGTTATCAGCTCTTATACCTTACTAGTTTGACTGCAGTAAGCGTTGCTATGCTAAAAATTTTTTTCGCCGGAAAGAGAAAGTTCTCTCTGAATCATGAAGCAAAAACAATCTTATTGTGGAAAGGTTGGGTCAATTCCGACGTTTAGAAGTACGCGAAAAGGGAAGAATGTTTTCGTGATGAGCCTGAGTCTGCCTGACAAAAAGGTACTACAGAACGCATCTTCACATAGTTAATGGTTAGTCTTTTTGTTTCATGTTTTTGTCTGTATTTTTAGCCTTGACGGTGCACAAAACACACCCTTTTTCGAAAATATAACCAATCGAATTTTTCGATTAAATTATGCGCAACTAACTTGCTAACGCGTTCGAAGCGAAAACAAAAGATTGTACACTCTCATGGTCAATTCAACATCGATTGCGACAATTAACATTGTTTTCGTTTTTGAAAGTTTTTAAGGTTTCATAACCAGCCCCTCGATTAACTATGATCTTTCATCAATTTTAATAAAACAATTATTCCATTCGTGCTTGTTGGATATGAGACTGGTTATAACCAACTCGGCACTACGCATCGCTTTGGTTATTTAGCATCTCGTATCTAACGCGTGCTCGTGGAATAATTAGTAATTATACAGTATATATTTGAAATGCGGATTATACACGGAAAGGAGAAGTGATCCATGAACTTTCATTTGAACCTTTGTTCCTCTAAGGATGATGTCCTTTCATGCTTCTACGTAGGGGCGGCGAATTGGTTATTACAGCTATAGCTTCCTCTCTTCTGGCTTTTAAAGTTTGGATAAAAGGGTGGAAACCGATAAGAGGGCGGAAACCAATGGCATGCATGTTACGTCTTTATTAAGACAAAATTACGTAACATTGGGTTACAAACGCTAAAACGATGTGATTGAACAGCAAACGTCAACTTATTGACCCTTCGCTGAAGAAAGAAGATCTAAATAATAAGTTTCAGTTGAGTTCAACATTCGCGATAATCGGTGTTTCACTGTCCTTTGCGGCTCTTTCATCTGGTCGCTTTATTTTTTAAATTCTTAATTTAACGCATAAGATATACTTTGTAAATAATGTTAGTAGAGTCGAACTGACTTCTACAATTGCTAAGTTTGATTTTAATATATTATAAACACTTTGAGTTTTTAAATTGTTGTTAATTCTCGGCAGGGTAATTCAAAAGAGAACCATAACCTCTTCAAACAAAGGAAAGAATTTGAAGATACATTTCTCTGAAATTTACTGTACGGTCATTGATCATGATTGGATCGACGTCACCACTACATATATGAATACATTTCCTACACTGGTCCAACAAAATTTATGGAGTACTCATGTTCATGCCAGCGCGAAGGCAAGTTCGGACTCATTGCAAAAACGTTAATAATAGTGTTGACAAAATGAATGATTCCTCCTTGCCCACATCTCTTTAATGTTCATGGTTGAGTACCATTTAGAATCAACTTGACTATTACGCCTATTGCATGCAGGACAGAGTCACGACATTTCGAACAAAAGTCTCTAGAGATCCGCTAGCAGAAGGGCATTCAAGGAGACTACTTAGGAGCAGTCATGCAACGCCCAAGGATTTTTACTGCCCTACTTTTTGGCTGACGCACTAGTTTCTTTTTACGTATTCATGCAAATTCGTACCGCACACATGTTTAAGCCAACTATAATAGTTTAATTTAGCCATTTGTTAAAATTTCGAGTCAATCCCTAGTTTTGCTTCTTCACTTTAAGCGATGGCGTTATGGCGACACCGAAACGACGAGCAAAAAGTCAATCCTTGCTGTTTTTATAAAAGCAATTTCGTACGCCTTTTCGTTATTTTTACTTCTTGGAATGAAGTCAGCAATGCTGGGGGTTGCGGTGACGCGTTTTCAGTCGCTAACTGACCCGTGACCAGTTCTTCAAAATCAAGAGTCTATTGACCAATCATGCTCTTCAATATATCTATGAAAGGGGAAGAAATTTACATGTCTCTTCATTCGTGCGTTGGCCGGTCTTAAGTTTAATAATAACATTCGAGCGCTGTAATTTATCAACAACATGAAGAATGGCGTGGTGCTTAATGTAGAGGACTCTAAGGACAACATAAACGCTAATTCACCTAAGACAGAGCGTAAGGAATACACTCAGACAAGGATTCATACAACCACTCGAAAGAAAACCTGTATTGGGTGTATTTCCTCGTTTGTATCGTCTGTTTGGTTCATTATACAATGCATTTTGTGCCATGTACTGTTGCTCGTTTTTACTCTACCGATTCTTCCGTTTATGTTGCTGTTTTTCTTGCTGAAGACAGTTGAGCGAGTGATAGTCACCAAAACTTCAGAGAAAATCCCATTAGCTCCAATGGACGCAGTGTTTCTTACGGACGCTGGAGCAGAGCAAATGATTATCAATTCCGTAATTTGTTTCGAAAACAAAGGTACTTTTGAAGATGGAGTTCAAAAGCTCCGCGATGCTATTGTGGAACGGTTCGTGGACGCAAGGAAAGATTTGGGAGTGCCATTGTATCCCAGAGTACGCTGCTTTATTCGAACTGGTTATTTCCAGTACTTCTTCGAGGAAGATCAATCCTTTGCAATCGATAATCACGTCTTTCCATGGAAGGGAAAGATTCCCAGCTCCAAAGACGAATTGGCAGCGATTGTTTCTGCGCTCAGCAATGAACCTCTTCCTGAAGGGCGATCTCCGTGGTACTGTTGCTGTATCCCAACCAACTTTGGTGACAATGATTTCGCAGTGATGTTTAGAGTACATCATGCTATGGCTGATGGTGTTTCTTTAATAAGATTCCTCATTCATCAACTTCCAGATAATGCTACAATTCAAAGAGGCCTTCAAAACTACTCATCCACAGGCCGTTTCCTCCTCTTGGCCAAAGCGGCGTTGATAGCACCCAGATATCTATTTAAGCTGCTACTCAAGTCATCTGACAACAGCATTTTGCACGGGCCTGAACTCAATTGGGAAAGAAGAATTACTTGGAATGAGCCTATTGACCTGAAGTTGATAAAAGAGATCAAGAACGCTACCGGCACCACTGTCAATGATGTGTTGATGTCCGGCATAGCCCTCGCACTCAGGAGATACTTCCAGAGAAAAGGCGTTGAAAATCCCGATGACTTCACTGTAGCTGTTCCAGTAGATGTTCGAGCAAAGGCCACATCACAAAAACTTGACTTGGAAAACAGGTTCTCTTTCATTTTCCCCGAACTACCGGTGGCTACCGAAGGTGCTCTCAATCAATTAGATGAGACCAAAGCTCGCATGGACAGAGCTAAAATTTCTGGCGAACCACTAGCAGCCGCCTCAGTCTTTTCGCTTTCTGGAGAAGCGAGTCCACAGTTTATGAACACTAAAACCAATTCCATATTGAGCAGAAAAATGAGTGGTGTTCTTTCTAATGTCCGTGGTCCCCAGGAAATGCTTTCTGTGAGAGGCTTTCGCGTGAAATACTTGGTATTTTGGCCTCCTCAGAAGGAAAACCTTGGGGTTTCACTATCCATTATTACCTATACAGGGAAAGTTTTTGTTGGAGTCCAGGGTGATACAGCTGTGCTTTCGGATCCCGAAGTCCTTATAGAAGAGTTTGGAAAAGCTGTCAATGAGATGACCAAATGTATTCCCCAAACAGCGGGTTTCGTCAACGAGGGATATGAAAATGTTTAAATCTTAAAGAATGCTGTAGTGCAGATTGCAATGTACAGTACTAGCCATAGCTAGGTGAGAGAAGTTAACTATGTACTCTGTGATATCGCATATACAATGTACTTGATGTAAACTGAGTTTAGTCGTCCTGCATGTGTCAAATCGGCAGAAAAATGAAAGAAGATATTTACGTTTTCTCATGATTTAAATATATATATATATATATATTAATTCGTAATCAGCATCCGGCTTACTCCATATATTGACCTGAGTATTTTCAAATTGCGAACGTTTAAACCGTATGAGGCAAAGGAATCACGCCTTTTTCTAGTTGCTATGCTTTTTTATTGCTAATAATAAACGTCTTCCTTAGTTCAAATTAAACTGAGCATTATATTATTACAAGCAATTTCGAAGTAGGCTAGGATCGTTATTATTTACCGTAACTGAAACAAAGGAGAATTCATTTCATGTGACATTCTATGAATGCTAAAGGAAGTGACAAAGGCCTTTGGGAAAGACATCTTCTTTATTTTATGGCTAAAAATTGATTGTTACAGACCTGACTCTATGATATGTAATGAATTTTGAAAGTTTAAAGTCGATAGTTGTTGGATTATTTTAGACTTTGTATGTACCAGAGAATTTACAGCTACAATGCTTATGGCTATAAAGCAATTTTAAGCAGCGAAATAGTTTTGTAGATACAGTTCCTTTGAACGTATACACTGGGGAAAGCAAACAACTTGATAGCTTTACAAATATAAACATGATGTTTTTTCTAAATATTGACCGTCTTTAAACAGCAAAGACTTAATCATGTGTTATAATGAAATTGTAAAACGGCCGATATCAGTAAGGCACGCAAAGGGCGACTTTAATTTCACGGTGGAAACCCACATGATATTTGCGATGCGTTTCGTGTTTCTCCCCAGAAGGCGCCAGTTTTTTCTTCGCAAAACGGGGCAAACATGAACGCCAGAAGAGGTCCCATTCCGCTTGAAATGAAGTATCTTCAAAAATACAAAACAAATAAATAATCTCCGTACTGTGGAGCGAGAAGGTAATTCGACCTTTACTGTGTTGTTTCATGTTAAATTTACATACTGTGGCAATAAGTTAATTTCGTTTAATACCGGTCGCACAGCTTTCGGCATTATGGCGCGTTGGAAAACTTCGCTAGGCCTTGATTTCGAAGACAAACGATCGAGAGAAACAGCTTGTATATACTGGATCGCTCTCTTTCGAATTATAAAATGAGATCGATCACGGACTTTTGAATTAGTATTTATTTTATTCGTAGCGGCACAAGCTATCGACACAGAAGGAACAATGGAACGATTCACACAAGCCAAAAAAGAAAGAAACACAATATACTTTAGTCCCCGACTTTAGTTAAGAACTGACAAAATAGACAATGTTTAAGTCTAATCATTCATTACTAAACGAATTTTTTCCAAGTTTGCTGATAAACTGGTCTAGCAAAAACGAGCCTTTATTAGTCACATTTTAAAAATGTGACTCGGAGAGCGAAGAGATTGAAAAGATTCTTAACATTTTTTCTTTTCAAATAAAATGTACGAAAATAGAACGCTGAAAGAGATTATGGTTAATGAAAGCGAAGGAGATGAGGACGATTGAGAGCACTAAATTAACAGCTTGGCACGGATTTGTTGCATTCTTTTAACCTTGACATTGGATTCTTAAGCAAATATTTTAACCTCAGTTGTTTCGAATTTGTAATATACGGGGAATGTTTATGGACTTGAAAATGACCGTAGAATGCTCGAAAGGTCGTAACTTTTTATCGCTTGTTTTTAGTAATAAGCATTTTTTTCAGTTATTGCGATGTGCACTTCTATATTAAGGCCCTTTACGGACAAAATATCGAATATGCTTATGTAAATGTTATGTTGCATACATGAATGTTATGTGCAATAAATCTGTAAGCAAAGATGTCCGATGTAAATAAAATACGCCCAATAAAAACAAGGCATGTTTGATACAACAAAAAGATGTTCGATTTTACCAAAAGATGATGAGGAGGCGGAAATGATTTTGTAAAACGGAAGTGTCATACGTACCCAGGCCCCTCTAAAATACAAGGCCTTTGCCCTGAATACAAAATGGCGTTTGCTGAAGCACCTATTATTACTTGGTTAAGACATTTCGGACCACTTAATATTTTACAACATATTGACAGATCACTGATTCAACCCTATTTATTATATGGTATAACAGCGTGGGGCCGAGTTGGAAAAACTTACAGAAACAAAATCTTACGTCTTCAGAATCGTGCTCTTCGGCCTTATGTTTTTTTTTGTATTATAAAACTCACGCAATACCTCTATTCATCTGTTCTAGTCTATTACCTCTAGATCTTCTTTACTTCAAGTCAGTTGCCATCTTAATGCATGACGTCTCAAATAATATATCGCCACGCCAAATAAGTAATTTATTTAATTACCAATATAATATTCCACCGGGATGCAACGGGATGCTATCACTCAGGTCTTAAAACTGAGGAGAAAGTGCTGCCTATGATATATCGGATCCGGAATAATTAACGTCCATAAAAACAAATAACAAAACGAACATAACAATTCCTATCAACAAGGCCTAATCAGAATAACAATGATTCTTTTGTCTTCCACCATTTTGGTCCGGTATATGAAAGTCTACCCCTTTGTGATGATATCTGCAAAATGGTTAGTCTCTCTAGTTTTCTTGGATATCATGAAGGACGATAAACTGTTTGCCCTGTCTCACAACTCATCAAGGTTCATAACGGTGAGGGACGAAGAAGAACCCACACACATACTATTCCCAAAGAGTAGGGCATGAAGTTCTCGGGCGGTGTTGTGGTCTGTCCTTTGCGGTGTATCCCGGTGTATCACATGGTTGTGAGGGTAAATGCTTGGAGATATGTGTTACACCAGGCTACTCTAAAATCTTGAGGTAAATACATATGGGTTATCGACCAAGCGTGAGGTCAAGATGGCTGGATATTTTAAGTTCTTTTTTTTGCGTGTTTCTTCCAGGTCCATAAACACGCAAAAAAAGAACGAGGCCAATATCCAGCCATCTTGTCCGAACAATCTTGGTCAATAAAGGATTTATTATATGGGATAAAACACGAAACAAATGATCTTTGATCTTGCGGGACCAAGCGAGAAATCCCGAGCGGGCAGAAAAGCTTCATCTTGCTTGGGTAACTTACCACAGTGCGGGATGTGGTTCATCTTTTTTGCTCACGGAGCTAGTCATATAATAAAGATATATATGATATGATAGCCTAACGTCCATTTTAACAAGTATGGCGCCCGCTCGGCGGGTCTAACCTGCAGGTCGCAGGTCGCAAGTCGCGGGTTGCAGGTCATTGTTTCACTGACCAATACAGAAAGTATCCTAAACATTCATAAAAGCCAACCTTAGGCCTAAAAACTTTGTTTAGGCCTAATTAGGCCTAACGTTAGCTTTTAAGAATGTTTAGGATACTTTCTGTATTGGTGAAACAATGACCTGAAACCCGCGACCAGCGACCTGCTACCAGCAAATTAATTAGACCCGCCGGCACCCGCTGGGACTTGTTTTCTCTATGAAGTTAATGTAGTCGATACTGAGACACGACTTCTTTTGCTGTGGTATAGACCTTGAACTGCATAACTTTTTATAAACTTAACGTTTCGTGTGTTACAACATACATCATCAGAAGTGATTATTATTCATTTACAGATATTTTAAAAAATACAACCACACTTTTGAATTTTCGGAACATGTTTCGATGTTTCAAACATCATCTTCAGCCATAGTGAGTGTAACATTAAAATTTTTACAAGATAATTCGTATATATATATAACTATCAATACAATGATTCTTTGTAGATTAAATGTTCGTTACAAGTACGTAAAATTCAAACGAACCAACAATATTATAGAGAGCACAACTGACATAACGGTAAAAGTTTAAAAGTGTAATGCTAAACTGACATGATCAACTTGTTTGTTGAGTTCGGGTTTCAACCGTTCAAACTCGAACTCTAGCGGAAGAAGTTCTAGCGGAAGTCTATCTTCCGAGACGTCCGCATGTATTTTGAAAAGACATGATGAATATAAATATTCATCAGCCTTCCACGTGCGCCGCCATTTTCTCTTTTCACGAAGAACTTGAGAGCGAGGCAAGACTGCATCCGGACGTCTCGGAAGACAGATTTCCGCTAGAACAAAGACTTCCACTCGTCTAAAAATAACTTTCGTGGACATGACATATCCCGGCCAACGCCCTGAGCCCCCTTCTCTGTCCCCTCATTTTCTCTTGTATAAGCATATTCGGTATTTTGTCCGTAAAGGAGGGTCTCAATGGGGGAGTAGCAAACAGGGTACACGGTTAAAAATTTCGCGATTTCACGGTGCACGCTAAATTTTTACATCCAATAATTGTTCAGAGCTGAGGAAAAGTACAAACAGCACGGTTATCTGGGCAAAATAATTCACGACACACGGTTAATTTTTTGGACGTTTCACGCCACACGCTTAACCCCATTGAGACCCTCGTAAAGGGCCTCGTACCTCTGTTTGAAAAGTTACAAAAATTGGATATCCTGTAGCCTGCGTAGCTGGTGGTTCTGTTGTTGCTTCAGTTAATTTCAAGTATTCTTTTCATGTTAAATATACGGGATGACTTGAAGGGTAGGGTAGGGAGGCGCGGTGGCCTCATGTTCGGGTCCTGGCCGGGGACATTGTGTTGTGTTCTTGGGCAAGACACTTTACTCCCACGGTGCCTCTCTCCACCCAGGTGTATAAATGGGTACCGGCGAAATGCTGGGGGTAACCCTGCGATGGACTGGCATCCTATTCAGGGAGGGGGGAGTAAAAATACTCCTAGTCGCTTCATGCCACAGAAACTGGTGTGATCCTCTTACGACTACAAAACTCCAGCGATAAAAATTCAAACGCGCTTTATTCTTTATTCAACTGCCTATGAAGGCGCGAACTCAACCCATGCGGTGAAAGCGAAAAGCGGTTAAGACATCCAACGATTACTAGAAAACAAACAGATACAAAACTTACTTAGTAAAATGAACTAATCGTAAACAGAAACTCGACGAAAAGATACACTTACATTTGTTAGGAGGTGGTAACTGAATTGACTGCTCGAAGCGAAGAAAGTTACAAACAAACGGCAGAAAGCGAAACTACTAGAACTGCTCACAAGCGAAAATGACTGATCGAGAACCCTATAAATGACTAAATTAAGCCTTAAATACCTCTAAGAGAACGAATAAATTAAGCACTAAATTCCTGATTAAAAAACTGACAACTGCATTCCTAAGGGAGGAATGCAGCCGCGCTAAAGAGCAGGCGTTTGGATCCAACAACCGGGATCAGCTCCGGCTCTAATGGGCCACTTAGCACGTAAACAGACTTTACTTTACTTTTTTTTTTACTATACGGGATGACTTGAAGGGTAGGGGCTTATTTTATGGAAATATGTAATGGTAAATATTATTTAATTAATGCGATAGTACTATTTTAATGTATAAGATCAAAACTGTTAAAATACAACAATTTTTTCGTCAACACCAAACTAACACCTCTCTTTTATTCGTTGCCCCCCCAAAAAGTGTCTTTTCCGAGGTTATGGATCGCCTCGCCATATGAAACTGTTTGTCCGTTAATTGCAGTTTTTGTAGTTTTAATTTTGTGTTCTCGTTGTTGAAATTACTTGGTGAAAATATTGCAAAGTGATTTGAACTGGGATGGGTGACGCGCTATCCATATGATTGTTATTGCCTCCGGATATCGTGAGACTGATCTACGAACCAACCGATGCAGGCTGGTGAAAATAAGAAAAAGATAAGATATCATATAAGCATTAACTAACTGATGTTTTATTACAGCTGAAAGTTCACGAATTTCAAGTCGGTGGAGAGACCTAACCACCGAAGACAACTGAAGGATTTGTTCCGAAACGTGATCACGCTTCCTTTTTGGCGCTTCACTCAGTTTACTGTGTCAGTTTTGTATTGATTCCGTCGTAGCATAGTGCGATAAATATGGGATCGTTAGATTCCTTTCGTCATTTTTTTAAAGCAAATTATTGGTAAGGGGACGATTGTTTGTTTAGGAAAACATCATGTCCTCTCTGAATTGACATTCGGAGGCACTTGGGCATCGAGTTTACTTTACAGAAGCGTACTTGTTCAACAGTGACCACAAAATGTTCAAGAATTGGTGGACATTGCAACCTTCATAAAGAGGCCTTTTTAAACAAGACGCCTATGAGGGCGTATCCGTGCGATGCACAAACAGTTAAGCACAACTACGGATAAAATTAGGAAAATGACGAGAATTTACCAGAAAGACGAATGTGTAATTTAAATAGCATGTATTTGTTGTAAAAACAGAGATAGAGGTATTTCTTACTATTAATTCGACCTGCACCATCAAAATTTACTTACTAAAAAGCTTTTTGAAGAATGCCAGAATAAAATGGTGAGATATCTTTGGAATACTGACTGGAGATCGGCCGCTTCGTTTGTGTATAAATCAAATTAGCATAATACGTCTAAAAATCGTAAATGGTTTGAACACAGGAGTCATATCATAATTAAGTAAAGTACGATCGTCCGGGTGATTGTAGTCCTGAGAAGGACAGTTTGAGATGACATTAACTGACGTTTCGACAACCTGAGCGGAAGTCATTTTCAGAGTCCAGTGATTTGTGTAACGGTAGTACCATAAGAACTCCGGTCGCAGATGTCATTGGTCAACTTATTGGTGATGTTATTGGTCGACTGTCAGTTGAGCCTAGATGTAATTGGGTGCGAAGACTAAACAATGATATGTCTTTTTGTATTTGGTTACTTAAGATGTTTTTCTAATATTCTTTTTATGTGTTTGATTCCAGTACTAGCCAGGGATGACAATATCTTCCAGCAAGAGCCATAATGGCTCTTGCTTCCAGGCATTACATTTACAGCTAAAATGCATAGCATATACAGGTACATAACTAAATACAAAATATTTAAAGATATATTAATTAAAAAGAAAAGCCGCTCTACAAGGTAGGTATCGGAGAGCCTGAACATTAATGCATGCGCTGACGGAATGTTTGAACAAGAGAGTAAAACGCAGTACCTCCAGACACCGGCGCTGGAGCGTCGTACCAAACGAGTTATCCCGGGATTTCGGCCCGTGCGATCGCTTTTGGACGCAGTTGGCCCTTCGCTGCTTTCTGCTACCGACCTCGCCTCCCGGTACGGCATTAAGGGAGAGATATGTCTGCCCCTAAACCATATGAGACAAATCCCACGCCTACTCACAGCTCCAGACCGCCCTTGTCATTACAATTTAGCGTAAGATTTCGATCGCTTATGTATTCAAGAGAAAAGTCATTTTATCTGTCATATGGTAAGCACTGGAGTCACAAATTACAAAGTGTACGCACGCGCCCTTCTAAAGGTAACATAAACACATGCTTTAAGTTTATTTCGTCTCGAATTTCAGAGTAACTACAAGGCAACTTAGCTGATCCGTAAGAAAAAGAACTAAGACCATAACTGGTTGTTCTAGGTTTATTGAAGGACAGAATGTTATTTCCGCGAAGATCATGCATAAGAAGAGGACCGGCGAGAAATAGAACGTAGCTTTCATAAAAGCAGGAACACCCTTAAAGAAACAACAACAACGTACCTTTATCGAGTAATATGAAAAAATTTTGAATGCGCAAATATAAATGTCCGTATTCTCCTATTTACATTATACCGTTTCTTTGACAAGAAATTACTAAAGGCCAGTTGTTTGCTACGAGAATAACAGCGAAAAAAGCACTACTTTGTGGCGGATTTTCTATAATAAAAACTTGTTTAGAAATCAAAAGTCTACGTTAACAGCACACACCAAGGCTATTCCTTAGTATCTGGCAGGAAATCTTCTTCTCACTACTTTTTTCCCCGGCCGCGCTAGCTTCAGCCATTTGATGAGGGCTAGTCTTCGCTTGCTTCTCAAGTTGCCTGGTTCATGCCCAAAAATAATTCTGGGTAATTCTCCCATTCCACGACAAGGGAAGATCCCCGATTCTTATTTCATTGAATTTTTATAAGTGTCGGGTCACCCAGTCCTACCAGCAAACTACAGCACCGACTGAAGTTTTTAGCCCTCAAAACTTGCCCAAATTGTATCGATAGATCCTGGAATTCGTCCACAGAAAGGCCAGAGAGACAACTTCACTCGTGAACCTCCATGTTTACAACAGAGCATTTTAGGCGTGCCAGTCTGCATGAAACCATCTCTCACCTCTGTCTCGAGAAGACTAGACACGCACGGTTCTTACGTTACGTTTATGCCTGTAGAATCAAGTACTGAAATCTCAATTCCATGTAAAAACCAACATCTTAATTTTTTTGGTAGGCTAGATATCGAAGAGCCTGAACATTTATGCATGCGCTGACGGAATGTTTGAACAAGAGAGAAAAATGCAGTACCTCCAGACGTGGCACTGGAGCATCGTACCAAACGAGTCATCCCGGGATTTCGTCCCGTGCGATCGCTTTTGGACGCAGTTGGCCCTTTGCTGCTTTCTGCTACCGACCTCGCCTCCCTGTACGGCATTGAGGGAGAGATATGTCTGCCCCTAAACCATATGAGACAAATCCCACGCCTACCCACAGCTCTAGACCGCCCTTGTCATTACAATTTAGCGTTAGATTTTGATCGCTTATATATTCAAGAGAAAAGTCATTTTATCTGTCATATGGTAAGCACTCTAGTCGCAGATTACAAAGTGTACGCACGCGCCCTTCTAAAGGTAACATAAACACATGCTTAATTAAAGTTTATTTCGTCTCGAATTTCAGAATGGGAAGAGAGGGGGTATTCCGAGAAAAATCGGGTAGGGCTGTGCAACCCGCTTCCTAAAACCCTTACCCTGGGGAAACTCGCAGATATTGGTCTGAAAGTACCCTTTTTGAGACCTTACTCTTAAAAATCAATACCCAATTTCAGAACTGAGAAGGGCTTTTGTTGATGGTCTTAAGGCCTAATGATGAAAAAGTACCTTATCCTGAAAGACATATCAAATTCAAGACTTGATGAGTGCACAAACCATACCTTATTTCAAACCAAAATGGTTAAAATTAATACTCTATTTTAGACTAAAACGGATAAAAAGCCAAACCCTTTGGGGCCGCACGTATCTCTAGAGCATATAGAAGGGAGTACCACCCCCCCTCTCCCCGGGGATGACCTAGGAGGAATGTAAAAATAATAAACATTTAACACTTAAACTGGAATGACGTGTAACGATCTAGGTATTACGTTGGTTCAACACAAACAGCGATAAGCATAAACACACCACTGTTCGTACAGGCCAAACAACGTTTTACGAAGGCATTCTCTTCAAAGTGGAACTACGGTTGGCCAAACCGGCCTAGCATGATCGGAGCTCAAACTAGAAAGCAGACGCAGACAGCTGTTTCGGGCTTGTTGGCCCTCGTCAGTGCGCCGTAGCTAAAACACGATGAGCCTCAGTAACACCTATCTCAGGCATATTGTTTCTTACGGCGCGCTATCTCACGTGACTTCTACCAGTCACGAAGTTAACCTGTCACGCAGTTGTTTTCGTTTTCCCGACTATCTGGGAGCCTTGGAACAGGCTATCACGAAGTAGAATTGGTTGTTGACAAATCATTGTTGGCTCCCCCGTCGGGCTAGTTATAGTTACCCAACGTTCTTTGCGAACCGCGACAGTGTCCAACGAGTTTTGGAAGATTGTGAGGCGAAGCAATCTGGAAATAAATGTTTCGTAGCGAAGGCGTTGTGGACGGAATTGCGTAGCGAGTGAACTGAAATGGAACGTCAACATCTCTTCCTCGATTCTAAGGAGGAATCGAGTCAGTAGGGTTATTTTCAGTGGATTTATTTGCTTCGAGCGGCGGTACTCCAGACATCATTGTGCGGCCTTGACGTTCTTTTAGCAGTTTTTAGTAGAGGAAATAAACACACAGAACGATACCTCGCAGAAATCGCGTTAGATCGCCGTGAGGAACTAGCAAACAACAAAGAATACAACAGAGCAAAAAGGGTAGGTAGATTTTATTCACAAGAATAATTGATTTTTAAAGCAAACCGTATGCTGCAAGGCTAGAGGAACGTTTCGCGGGTCAAATTCGGTCGTTATGTAATAGTACATGTCGGCCGTATATGTCACGTTACGTTGAACGTTCGCATAAAAGTGAAAAAAAAAGAGATCCTCGTCAGCTTGGGTCACCTGTAATAATTTTGGTTTGTTTATCCAGTAGCTATATCACGTACGTTGTCTTCTGAGATCTTCTTACATTTTTTTACTCTTTTTTCTTTACTTTATTTCATTGCTGTGTTTGGTTGTTAGAGGGTACTTTCGATCGAGTGTTCTTTTCACGTTTTTGATATCTCTATAATTGTTAGGAATGGCGATGGAGTCACTAAACAGTGCATTTTGCGGCACAGTTATCCTCTTGGATAAGATTATGACGGTGTAATTTAACAATATATAAGATGTGAAACCCTTTGGTTTGGCTTCGTGAACCGCTGTCGATGTTCTTGGTTTCTCCTTTCATGACAACGGGTGGAGCTGAAGCTTTCGAAACGGCAAATCTGCCAACGAAGTGACAACATTTTTGGGAGGTTGCTTTTTCGGAACAAACTCTTTTGCCTCATCGTTCGTTGCTTTTTTCTCCTGTTCTGGTGTATTTACTGTGGAAACATTTTCATCTGGAATTTCCAAGACGACCACGTTGCTATTAACCGCGTTTTTAGGTTCCTGAAACAATTCATTTGTCTCTCGATCTGTTGCGTTTGCGATTGCAACTCCACCTTCATCAGCTGCCTTCAGATCTGTCAACGAAGAGAAGTTTATAATTTTTGTAAAACATATTTCAATCTGAAACGTGTTCCTCATTGAATACAGCAAACTTACGAAACCATTTATCAGCGTCGACAAACTGAGGCGCATCATACTCGTAATCTGGATCGATCTCTGATTAGTATGGGCAGCCGTCACTACCAAAAATACAAGCCTTGTACACCGTTAAGAATAAACCGGATTAGTCTAACTGTCTTTTGTAGAATGGTTTATCAGAATATGAAAAGGATTATTTAAAACACAAATGTACAAGTCACAAACAGTAAATGGTTTATACAGTTCAGAAACCGTGTAGAGAGCCTTGGTGAACTGATTCAGTGAAAAAAAGAAGTGGTCAAGTGTATAATGAAATAGATCAGTCACCTCATGCAATCATCGCAGCCTACA
>OX421455.1:27608851-27621351 GCA_949126865.1 Montipora capitata | reverse complement strand
AATGATGGCGTCATGGTGACACTGAAACGGCGAGCAAAAAGTCAACCCTTGCTGTTTGTATAAAAAACAATTTTGCACTCCTTTTCGTTATTTTTCTATCTTGGAATGAAGTCAGCAGTGCTGGGGGTTGCGGTGACGCGTACTCAGTCGTTAACTGACCCGTGACGATTTCGTCAAATCAAGAGTCTCTTGACCAATCACGCTCTTCAATATATCTATGAAAGGGATCAAATTTACTTGTCTCTTCATTCGTGCGTTGGCCGGTCTTAAGTTAATAACATTCGAGCGCTGTAATTTATCAACAACATGAACACTAATTCACTTAAAACAGAGCATAACGAACACACTCAGACAAGGATTCATACAACCACTCGAAAGAAAACCTGTATTGGGTGTATTTCCTCGTTTGTATCGTCTGTTTGGTTCATTATACAATGCATTTTGTGCCATGTACTGTTGCTCGTTTTTACTCTTCCGATTCTTCCGTTTATGTTGCTGTTTCTCTTGCTGAAGACAGTTGAGCGGGTGATAGTCACCAAAACTTCAGAGAAAATCCCATTAGCTCCAATGGACGCATTTTTTCTTACGGACGCTGGAGCAGAGCAAATGATTATCAATTCCGTAATTTGTTTCGAAAACAAAGGTACTTTTGAAGATGGAGTTCAAATGCTCCGCGATGCTATTGTGGAACGGTTCGTGAACGCAAGGAAAGATTTGGGAGTGCCATTGTATCCCAGAGTACGCTGCTTTATTCGACCTGGTTATTTCCAGTATTTCTTCGAGGAAGACCAATCCTTTGCAATCGATAATCACGTCTTTCCATGGAAGGGAAAGATTCCCAGCTCCAGAGACGAATTGGCGGCGATTGTTTCTGCGCTCAGCAATGAACCTCTTCCTGAAGGGCGATCTCCGTGGTACTGTTGCTGTATTCCAACCAACTTTGGTGACAATGATTTTGCAGTGATGTTTAGAGTGCATCATGCTATGGCTGATGGTGTTTCTTTAATAAGATTCCTCATTCAGCAACTTCCAGATAATGCTACAATTCAAAGAGGCCTTCAAAACTACTCATCCACAGGCCGTTTCCTCCTCTTGGTCAAAGCGGCGTTTATAGCACCCAGATATTTATTTAAGCTGCTATTCAAGTCATCTGACAACAGCATTTTGCACGGGCCTGAACTCAATTGGGAAAGAAGAATTACTTGGAATGAGCCTATTGACCTGAAATTGATAAAAGAGATCAAGAACGCTACCAGCACCACTGTCAATGATGTGTTGATGTCCGTCATAGCCCTCGCACTCAGGAGATACTTCCAGAGAAAAGGCGTTGAAAATCCCGATGACTTCACTGTAGCTGTTCCAGTAGATGTTCGAGCAAAGGCCACATCACAAAAACTTGACTTGGAAAACAGGTTTTCTTTCATTTTCCCCGAACTACCGGTGGCTACCGAAGGTGCTCTCAATCAATTAGATGAGACCAAAGCTCGCATGGACAGAGCTAAAATTTCTGGCGAACCACTAGCAGCCACCTCAGTCTTTTCGCTTTCTGGAAAAGTGAGTCCACGGTTTATGAACGCCAAAACCAATTCCATAGTGAGCAGAAAAATGAGTGGCGTTGTTTCTAATGTCCGTGGTCCCCAGGAAATGCTTTCTGTTAGAGGCCTTCGCGTGAAATACTTGGTATTTTGGTCTCCTCAGAAGGAAAACCTTGGGGTTTCACTATCCATTATTACCTACACAGGGAAAGTTTTTGTTGGAGTCCAGGGTGATACAGCTGTACTTTCGGATCCCGAAGTCCTTATAGAAGAGTTTGGAAAAGCTGTCAATGAGATGACCAAATGTATTCCCCAAACAGCGGGTTTCGTCAACGAGGGATATGAAAATGTTTAAATATTAAAGAATGTTGTAGGGCAGATTACCATGTACTCGAATATATCGTATATACAATGTAGTTGATGTAAACTGAGTGTAGTATTCAGGCGTGTGTCAAATCGGCAGTAAACGGCGAGCACTGAGAGAAATACCCGAGACCAATCAACTCAAGGACTAATTTTAATTTGTTTTCAAGACAAGCAAACATTTTATAACTTATTACGGTTCTCTTCTTTGACATGTCTTCCTTTAGAGGATGCGAAGGCATCTATGTAACCCCTAAAATATGTCTTTCAAAAGATCGTAGCCTTTGATAAACCCTTATGAGAAGCATCAGTTTGTAAAGGGATTGATTTATACAGTCCCAAGAGCAAAATTTTTCAAAATATATTTTCATTCCTCCGCGGTAGCAAGGTGCTTTCCAATTTCCAAAGTTGTTTACAGACAAAGCGTACATCGGTGAATAGTCCCTAGGTATGTCAACAGCTTGCGTCTGGATAAACCGGTTATCCAAACAAAGCAAACCTTTCTGATGGCTGTCAAATGAAATAAAATATTTACGTTTTCTCATGATTTTAATATATTTTCGAAATAAGTATCCGGCTTACTCCATATATTGACCTGAGTATTTTCAAATTGCGAATGTTTTAACTGTATGATTTTTAAATCGATAATGATAAAAGTCTTCCTTAGTTCAGATTATTAAACTCATCATTGTATTTTTAGCAGCAATTTCGAAGTAGGCTAGAATCGCCATTATTTACCAATGTGGCCTACATTCCGATCTAGTCAAGAAAATTACATGCCATATACAGTGGTCTAAGTCCCAGGACTTGTGGTAGCAGATAAAAAGGAAAAAAGTAAAAGTAGTCCCTGGACAGGATTTGCACACGGAGCTTTGTAGGCTCTATTCACTAGACCACGATGAACAAGATTCAAAGTTTCTTTAATATCTGTTATTTGTTGCCTGGCAATGGTTAGGTTTTTTGGCCTGACCTTTCTCGTTAGTTGGGTAAAACAACTTGTTAGCGAGTGTTAGCGCACGTTTACAGCCCGGTCTTATGACAAATAATTAACAATTATTGGACGAAGTTGAGCAAAATATCGTGAGTTGTCAGTGGCGAGCAGATCAATTATTTGCCGAAGCCGAAGGCTAAGGCAAATAATTGATCTGCGAGACACTGACAAATCACCATATTTTGCGATAACCGAGGTCAATAATTGTTTTATCATTCGATCACCGAGTTTGTTTTTTTGTTTTTGTTTCCGAGAAGCCGTAAGCGCGCGCTGCCTTGCAGAGTCGAGTAATGGCACCAATCAATTGGTTTCTTTCTCATCATAATTATATTTGTAGACTTCAAATTGTACTTACAGTCAAACGTTCAATAACACTAGGCATCAACAAAGCTGAAGAATTTCACACTTTTCAAGGCGTATCTCGACAAGAGAAGCTTTGGTGTACAGCTCGCCATTCTTTTTTCTGCAGGCTTCAGCATAAAATCTCTTCAGTACATATGCATTCGCCAACTTGTCCTTCGCGTCGATGACACGAGTGACTCTTCGTCTACCTTTCTTTCCTTGAGATACTCTCCAAATACGTTGAGTGCAACTTTTGTTCCTTTCTGAGTATTCTCACTCTTCTTTCGATCAACTAAAGATGTCGAATCACTCCGCTTTGACAGCTCGGGGAGGCGATCCGCCCTTTTCTCACAAGAGCGTGATTTCAATTGCGCATGAGCAGAATATTATTTGCAGCAAAACACTTATTTGTAGGCAATTATTTGCAGGTCACGTGGTGGGCTTTCGGCCAATGAAAAGGAAGGACAAAATACATCGAATGATAAATTAGATTATTGTGTTTAAAAACATTGTTGACGCAAGCGGCGACTCGGTGGTTTAGTGGTTAGGAGCATTGACAGGTGAGCTAACAATCGTAGGTTCGAGTCCCGAGTCGGGATATCTGGACTAAGTTTTAAAAGAAAAATGTTCAATTCCCAGAATTCGTTTCCAACTGTCAATGTCATGAAATTATGATTATCGTATAGACGGTTGATACTATATGCATGATTATCGTAATAGCAGTGTCGAGAATGAGTTGGTTTAATACCGGTCACACGACTTTCGGCATTATGGTGCGTAGGAAAACTTCGCTAGGCCTTGATCTAAAAGAACAACGATCGAGGGAAACAGCTTGTATGTACTGAATCGCTCTTTTTCGAATTATAAAGTGCGATAGATCACGGGCTTTTGAATTTATGTTTATTTTTATCGTAGCGGCACAAGCTATCGACACAAAAGGAACAATGCAACGATTCACACAAGCCAAAAAAGAAAGAAACACAATATGCTTGAGTTAAGAAATGACAAAATAGACAATGTTAAAGTCTAATCATTCATTACTTAAGCGAACTTTTTCCAAGTTTGCAGATAAACATTTACTACTGGTCTAGCAAAAACAAGCCTTAACTAGTAAAATGTGACTCGGAGAGCGAAGGGATTTTTTTCAGTTATTGTGTTGTGCACCTCTATTTGAAAAGTTATAAAAATTGGACGTCCTGTGACATCCTGTAGCGTTGTTGCGTCGAGCGGCAAGGCTGCAAGAGTGCTGGGACGGGGAACCTCTCGCACTCCCGCAACAACAGAACCACCCGCTACGCCGGCTAGACATCCTGTCCTTCCCATCCCTCTTTATTTAAAGAAACCGGCGATTTGAGATCGGCACGCTAATTTAGTCTTTCAATTAATTTCAAGTATTCTTTTCATGTTAACTACACGGGATGAGTTGAAGGGTAGAGTTTATTTTATGGAAATATATAATGGTAAATATTATTTAATGCAGTGGTTTTATTTAAATCTATAAGATCAAAACTGTCAAAATACAACAATTTTTTCTTCAACACCGAACTAACACCTCTCTTTAATTCGTGTCCCCCCCCTCAAGTTTCAACAAAGTCCTTTTTTAAAGCCAGGCGCAGTTTTTGTGGAGACCGTAGCTCGAAAAAGCCCTTATGTTTTTTCCGAGATTATGGGTCGCCTCGCCATATGAAACTGTTTTTCCGTTAATTGAAGTTTTTTAAATTTTAATTTTGTGTTCTCGTTGTTGAAAATACGTGGTGAAAATATTGCAAAGTGATTTGAACTGGGATGGGTGAACCAACGATGCAAGGCTGGTGAAAATAAGATAAAGGTAAGATATTACATAGGCACTAACTAACAGATGTTTTATTACAGCTGAAAGTTCACGATTTTCAAGTCGAAGGCTAGACCTAAACACTGAAGACAACTGAGGGATTTGCTCCAAAGCATGATTTAACCTGGGACTGGGGCTCCGCAGGTGGGGTTATGGAGCGAAAAGAACGCGACCGAGAAAAAATATTGGCGAGCTGGCGAGAGAAGCGAGCCGAGCAGGGAACCAGTTCCCCGCTCGGCTCGCTTCACTCGCAAATTTTTTCTTTCGCCACGTTCCTTTTCGCTCCATAACCCAAACTGCGGAGCATGGTTCCAGGGTAAATGTGATCGCGCTTCCTTTTTGGCGCTTCACTCAGTTTACTCTGTCAGTTTTGTATTCGATTTCGTCATAGCATAGCGAAATAAATATGGGATCGTTAGATTCCTTTCGTCATTTTTTTAATGCTGCTGCGAATTATTGGTGAGGGGATGATTGTTTAGGGAAAACATTATGAACTCTCTGATTTGATATTCTGATATTCTAAATCACTTTAGTATTTATAATGGTAATTGAACTGAGAGGAGTGTAATTTGGTCTGAAATCATAATCGAACGAGCGCGCAGCGCGAGTTCGATTTGAAATCACGAGTATGATTTCAAGCCAAAATTGCACGACACGAAGTACAATTACCACTTTATTACATCCATTTAGAAATCACACAATAATTATTTCATCGCTAAAATACAGGATTTTAGTTAGTACCAATATTTTATTGATCCAGTTGGGAACTAAATTTGGAAAATTCGCTACACAATGGTTTTCTTTGTCTTCATTTTCCTGCAATTTAATTGGTTACCTTAAACAAGCCTTGAATCGGATTGGTTTTGTTTCAGTGTTCCTTTCTCATTGGCTGGGGAAATGGTACAATTTAGAGCAAATAATAGTGAGATTTGGGAAAAAATCGCACTGCTGAGAGCCAATCAGATTACAAGGATCACTAGTGATTTCTAAATGGATGTAATAAAGCTTGATATTAATTTAATTTAATATTTATTAGCATTTATAAATTTGATAGCATAGTTTTTATTTAATTCTATTTTTTGAGGGCCACAAGTTTATTAGCTTTTAGCTATTTAGTGTTACCCTTTACGTACATTTTGAGACCGAGTAACGTTTTCGTCGCTGACGTCGTAGATCTTATAGACCATAATCCCTGATGATACCGTACATCGGCGAAAGCTAGGGATAAAGTTCCCAACAGTAGCCGAACAGTTTATTCTTTTAACTATAAATGTGCTCCTTGAGGACAACATCAACCGTCGATAGACTTAATTCCACAGAGCACAGAAATGAGATGTACGACTTGTTACTTTGCCCGCACTCCCTTTTTTACTCGTCCAATATCCCCCCCCCCCCCCTCTATAAATTATTTGATCCAATCACCTCTAAAGCGGCCACAAGTGTTGAGTAAAATCGTTTATATTAAGCATAGTAAAATCTGTCTCACTCCCAGGCGCTTGAAAAAATTAAACTATACGCAATAATCTGGCTGAGAATCGGATATGAGCGATTTATCATAAATTTAACATTAAATCTAAAGACTTCAAGATGCTTTTGTTGTTGTTCTTTAGTAACTTTCTGTGGGTTCAACACACATTTTTTTACCCCTAATTTTGGAACCTTTCCATGAACTCCAAAACTTGTGAAAGATTTGCTGATGATATCCATCTTGGAGGACGAAAATAATGTCCAATTTTATCACGGATGTTTATTTGCAAACATGCACGGAGAGCATACATTGCGCATTAGCTAAGCAATTTCCTGGTCCGCAAGTATATATACAGGTTTGTGGTCAATAAGAAAAATAGACAGGTTTGCGGTCAGTAAAAAAAAGGTAGCTTTGAGGCTGGGTTAGTGTCCATCACTATATTCTGATCAACGGGTGGGAAGTAGTTCATTAGAATAATGGGGTTTTAAATATGCAGCTGTCTCGTCCTGAAGATGATAAAAAAGAAGCATTTGTTTATCTCTGTAAATCAATATCTCTGAAACTGCTGTCATTTGATGTCCACTCGATTCGACTAAAATAGTAAATAATGTCAAGACTTCCAAGTCCTTTTAGTCCGATAACGACTATCAACACCTGCATGTTCGTAGATAATTAATTCTGTAGGGCGTTCCTATTCGCGAAGGTAGTCTTCGGTGTTGTGGCCTGGGTTTTGAGTGTAGGACACGGTAAAATTACTGCAGGTCCATATCAGAACAAAAAAACAAAAACAAAAACAACAACAACAAACAAACAAACAAACAAACAAAATAAAGCAAATTTCTCAACAACATCTGTTACTAACCAACGAGTCTTCCTCCGCCAGTTGGCATTTTTAAATTATTTATGTTCACTAGTATTATTTGTTATATATTGTCCAAATAAATGCTCCTGTCACGAAGACGTCCGACACTCCAGGAGACATACTAATAGTCAGTTTTGTAACCTTTCCTTGAGACAAAGACTCCGTATGCTTACGATAAATGATTTTAATTCACTTTTAAAACATCGAACTCGTGGACCGCTATAAAGGTGGAAGTACTCTAATCCTCTTGCTCTAATCCTATCCCTCGCGGGATAAACATAAATTCACAATATCCGGTTTGTAATTTGAACATTACAACTTTCTTTCTTACGTCAAATGGCATGGAAAAGATTTCGTGTGTCTATGATATCCGTCATGACGAGAGTAAATCAATAAGAGCAATAAGAATATTAGTTTCGGACAACATTTACAATGTTTTCAATTCCTGGCATTTAATTAACAATTATTTTACTCGGGCGCGGTGGATATGAAGTATCTTACATGTATTGTCGACTAAAGCATAATTTCTGCCTCGGTCTATTCCGGTCCAAACTGACGACTTTTTATTTAGGAAATCAGGTACATGAAAATGAGCTTCTTGTGAGAGCTTTCCCCAGCTGAAAGATACACATGGAGACAGTTCATCGGGAAGTTGGTTTTGCGAAGTGCCAGCGTTAAAGATAAATTATTCATGCAATTCTCTAAATGATTCATATTATTTGTTTAGAGTCAAATTTAATATGCGCCATAGGTTGCAAAGGAAATTTCCTTGTCAGCAAATATTAACCATAAAAGTCGGCTTAACCTATACTGAAAACGTTGTTGCAGCGCGGGGGAACAGCTAGTCTTTTGCCAGTATAAAACATAAACTTAAAAGGAAAGTTATATGAACGGGGGCATAGTTGCTTTTCACTTTTAACATAAAAGGGTGATTCAAGGAAGGCTATCTCATCGCTTAAAGCAGCGCCGACGAAATGGTTACCAACAATTTTACCGGACAGTCTCAGAAATCGTCAGACGACTTATTCTGCTCGGCAGAGGTAACTGCAGGATTACACAGCCAGTTGATATTCTTTTCAGTCCTTCACGCTGTTTTTGCAATCACTGCTATTGTGGGAAATATTCTGATACTAATCGCTCTTCGAAAGAAGACTTCCATTCATCCGCCTTCCAAAGTTTTGTTTCGTAGTCTGGCCGCTAGTGATCTTTGTGTTGGTATCATTGTACAACCTTGTCAAGTTATATATGGTCTGGCGGTGGTACACGAACGTTGGCAAATTTGTTATATCGTGCATTTGCTGACTTACGGTATTGGTTCTGTTCTATGTGGAGTGTCCTTGGGGACATTATCAGTGATAAGCGTGGATAGACTATTGGCTTTGTTGCTAGGGCTCAGGTATAAACAAATTGTAACTATCAAGCGAGTATATGTAGCTGGGATCGCTTTCTGGATTTCCTCAATTCTTATTGTTTTGATTCCCATCTGGAGCCACGCTGTGTGGGAAATTATTGTAATTGCTTTTCAGTCTCTGTGTCTCGTGACATCCATTTACTGTTATACGAGGATCTTTCTTAGGCTGCGTCGTCATCAAAGTCAAGTTCGTGACGATGCCCAGGAACAAGCGAATCGTGCAACTCAAGTGGATATTACGCGCTACGGAAAGGTTCTGTGGAATGCAGTTTGGGTCCAGTTAGCCTTAGGTTTGTGTTATTTGCCGTATATTCTTTTGTCGACATTCGCATATCGAGACCTGAGAAGGCGAAAGTCACCAGAGTTTTATCTTGCAGTGGAAAGCACAGTGGCTTTGATTTATTTTAACTCATCCTTAAACCCAATTTTGTACTGTTGGAAGATGAAAGAAGTTAGACAATCTGTGAGAAACACATTGAGGAACTTGTTTTGTTCTTCAAACTAGTATAATGGAATAGCCACCGAACGTTTTCCTTGTAAGACAATACACGGTGAAAAACATTGTCAATCCCTCTGGTTAAACGTACGATGTCATAGAATGTGAGTAGGACAATCTCGAAAGTTAAGCTTCCAGGCGCTTGATGTCAGACGACGTCTTGAACTCTTAAATTAGGGAACTTAAGCACGCGCGTTTTTGAGACGCGGACGGCATCCGGAAGAGAACATTTCGCGTGCCAGGAGAGTGGTGTCTCCCAGATTTTTGTACTAATCATCTCTAATGGAGAAAAGATACTTAGCAATGTAACTGTGGTTGAGTGAAAACAGGTTAAAAGGGAAAATAGCTCACTTCCGGTTGCCGTCCGCGTCTCAAAAACGCGCGTGCTTAAGCTCCCTATTATTTGGAACATAAGGATTTGCGGAAACATGCAGGATGTGCTATATTCAATGCACTCCAGGGTCTGGGAAGGAACCCTTGGACCTGAAGTAATTGTTCCATTCCAAAAATTATTTCTTTACACAGGGTGAAGTCTGTCTATACCAGCCCATTAACTGACTGGTAGTGTCAATTGTCAAATGGTACCCATCTCGTCCACCAGATTCAACTCATCTTTGTCTCTCTCAGAATTAACTGACGAGAGTGTAGTGTAACGTGAAGTGCTAGATTTCTATCCCATATGAACCATGTGAGCGTTAGCCCTACTGATGGAACTGGGCCCACACAAGGACAGAGAAAAACTCTGACCAGGGTGGGAATTGAACCCACGACCTTCGGATTAGATCTCCGCCGCTCTACCGACTGAGCTACAAGGTCAGACGGGAGCAGGCCGTGGGAACTGAAGATGTTAAATTCAGGGCAATAAAAATGTACAACTACAAGGAAAGGTTACGTTTATACAAACGTTGGCCGTGTAGCACTTATATTTTAAACACTACACTCTCGTCAGTTAATTCTGTTTAAAATATAAGTGCTACACGGCCAAAGTTTGTATAAACGTAACCTTTCCATGTATCTGTCTCTCTCACAACGACTCCCTACTCATACAGCTCCACTAAGAAATCCCTGCTCCCCTGATGAACAGCTAAGCCAAAAGTTTCCCCCAGAGTTGAAGTTACAACATTTTTGTAGAGTGATGAGGTCTACGTGACACTTTTGGTGTTCCTCGTTGGAATTTGATCGTCTGAGTGAAAGTAGTCCTAAGACGGACTAACGGTAGTAACTGAAGTGTCGACAATCTTAGCGGAAGTCATCTTCAGATTCAAGTGACGGTTGAAAATTCAAACGAATGTAGTGATGCTCTGGTCTGTGTTGTGATTGGTAGTGGGAAAAGTAATGTGATTGGTTATTATTATCAATTCTCTCCAATACATATACTAGTTAAAATACATGTCAAAACAGTAAGTACATCAAAGAAAATGACTAGTAATGGAGAAGGGCAAAATATAGAAAGCTAATTATATGCCCTTTATTGCTTTAATAATGACTAAGAGTAAATAACGAAAGTATTATATAGTAAATAAAATAAAATAAGCGTAGAAAATCACGGAATCCAAAGACAATTAAGAACTGAGATAGTACCATCAGGGAATCGGGGACAACTTTTCCCTGCTTGCGAATCTTTTAGGTGATGTTTGAGCTAATCAGGATTATCACAAATTACAATTTCGAATTATAAAGTGAGATAGATCACGGGCTTTTGAATTTATAGTTATTTTTATCGTAGTGGGACAAGCTACTCGACACAAAAGGAACAATGGAACGAGTCACGCAAACAAAAAAAAGAAACACTATATACTTCCGTTAAGAAATGACAAAATAGACAATGTTAAAGTCTAATCACTCATTACTTAAACGAATTTTTTCCAAGTTTGCAGATAAACATTTACTACTGGTCTAGCAAAAACAAGCCTTTACTAGTAAAATGTGACTCGGAGAGCGAAGGGATCTTTTTCAGTTATTGTATTGTGCACCTCTACAGTGCAACCCCACCTTACGACCACCCCGTTAATACGACCACTCCTTTATCGGCAACCACTTTTTTATGGTCCGAACAAAAGCCCACACATTCTCTTATCTGAAAACCTCATTAATCCGACCACCCCGTTATTACGACCAACGACCACTTTTTGGAGTCCTCAGTTTTTGTTTTCTTTATAAAATTACCCCGTTAATACGACTGGTTAAATTGACTGCAGTCTCAACTGAAAAAAGATCTTTCATGTGGAGTCCCCAAGCATCAGTGCTTGGCTCATTGTTATTTCTTTTGTACATAAATCATGGCGGCGCGCACGTGTCTTTGGGAGCTTCTACTAATCCTACTTTCCGTTTCTGGAGGCTTCGTTTTTGGTCCCAAGTACTTGTTATTTACATATTATACTTGTGCAGGACCCAAGGACATGGTTAATGATTCTAGCTGCGTGCATCGTCAACAATATGCACGTAGTAGAAGGAGATCATACTTTGGACTAAGAACTCTGTACTACAGCAATAGTACTTCCGCGACTCAGTTCACATTGTTGAAGTTATCGGGGGGTGTGGAGTGTAATCCTGGCCCTCAAGGAAGTCTTGAAAATTCTTCTAAAACACTGTGTGCTTGTTGTGCTAAAGCCATGAGACGGAATCAAAATGGCGTCCGCTGTTCATCCTGTTTGACATTGTTTCATAACAAACGTACGGAAATGAGTAAAAAAGAACTGCTCCACTATCGGAAGGAAGGGGCTTGGATTTGCTTTACCTGTACGATGCCTCTCCGTTGAATGACTGTGACTTGAATCCTACTGGTGAGAACGTAGTGTTGAACTCAAAGGACTCTATCGACTGGTTCTTAAGGAACGTCAAAGGCTATTACAAGTCCAATTTGAAAATACAAGGAAAGGTTACGTTTATAGAAACGTTGGCCGTGTAGCACTTATATTTTAAACAGAGTTAACTGAATAGAGTGAGTGTAATGTGAAGTGCTAGATTTCAAACCCATATGAACCATGTGAGCGCCAGCCCTACTGATGGAAAAGGGCCCACACAAGGACAGAGAAAAACTCTGACCAGGGTGGGAATTGAACCCACGACCTTCGGGTCAGATCCCCGCCGCTCTACCGACTGAGCTACAAGGTCAGACGGGAGCAGGCCGTGGGAACTGAAGATCTTAAAGTCACGGCAATGAACATGTACAAGTACAAGGAAAGGTTACGTTTATAGAAA
>OX421455.1:27603851-27606351 GCA_949126865.1 Montipora capitata | reverse complement strand
TCGCTGTCCTGGTCCGTTTTGTTACTTTATCGTTCACCAACCTGAAGGTAAGATTCTAAATACTGCCAAAGTCGTTGTTTAAAGTTTTCGCAAAAGCTTTACTGTTAATTTAAAAAAATGACGCTTTGTCTGCTGCTGTCTTAGGTGAAGATTTGGGGCGCAGAAAAGATAATCGTCAAAGATAAAGCAGGTATTCAATTTCGATTTTGGTTTTTGAGACGGTTATATTTAATGACCTGGACAAACTTATCACCGCATTTCGTTCTCAACTTTTCATATACGTCCTTCCTTTCTAGTTCAATCTATTTGCATCAAAATCCAGGAACTTAACTATAGGCTTTTTAACCATTTGTAAAAAAAATAACCAAAAACTAGGAAACCTTATGGGTCCTCTTACAACTAGCAAAACACCTGTATTGAAAACCAAAACGAAAACGCTATTATAGTCACCTTCCAGAAAGTCTACCACTTTCGAATTCAGAAAAATCTATTCTTAGCAAGGGCCTAAATTTGGTTCCGATAGCCAAAACTACTGACAAATTTACTACCAAACAAGATGTTGAAAAATTTCGTCCATATGTTCAACTGAAAGCATTTTTTCATAACCAACAAGCCGACCAATCTAGCACCTGGGAAAAGGACATTTTCGAAACACAATGGACATCTCTGTACATCCTCATTCCTAGCATTGAAGGTCTGCTGGCGCTATAACATTTTTTTCGAGAAAAGAACTGTAAAACAGCCTAGCTTGGAAACTCTACTCCGTTTAGCTGAAATCGTTCTGACACTCAAGTGCTTTTCATTTTCTGAAAAATACTACAAGCAAATCAATGGTGTCAACCCTTTTGTGGGCTATATCAAAGACAAATTTTTCTTTCAGTATAACGAGATCTTTACAAACGTTTCATCGATGATTGTGTCGGCGCTACTTCATCCATCAGAGAGGAACTTAGCAAATTCATCGCTTCGGTCAATTCTTTCCATCCAGCTTTAAAATACACATGGGAAATTTCCAAAAATTCTTTAGCTTTTCTCGACATCAAAATTTCAATTAACGGCAACGGTCTATCGACTAGAGTGCATTACAAACCCACAGATTTCCACAGTTACTTATTACCTCTCACCTACAACACGTAAAAAACTCCATACCATTTTCTCAATTTCTTAGACTCAGACACCTCTGTAGAAACTCCGACTTTTGCGTCAAAGAATCCTGTCCAGGGGGGGAGTGGTAACACACCCAGTTGCTTCATGCTAAGGAAACTGGGATAAGCTCCGGTCGTATGGGTCTTAGCGGCTCGTGTGTGAGTTTACTTTACCTTTTCAAAACGTGGAAAAGATGTCGAGACCAAAACGATCCGTCAAAATCACTGATCGTCTCACATGCTTCTCCCCAAAAGTCATCTGCATAACCTGTACACTATGCAAGAAGATTTACATAGGCGAAACAGGTAGGAAACGGACAGACCGCTTCCGCGAACATGTTTGTGATGTTGAAAAAAATGACAAAGATGGATCAAAACCAGTAGAGCGCCATTTCAATCTTTCGAACTACGCAACCCATAACATGACAATTTCCGGTCTTTCTCTACACCAAGAAAACACAGAAAGTCATAAAAACCTTGAACAGAAATTTGTTTTTCAACTCGGCACCATCAATCCTGGACATGTGGAATCAATGAACGCTTCTCATTCAACTAGTTTATTTATTCATTCTTCACCTTACCATAATTCCACCAATGAAACAGCTCCTCCGCTCCCTACATAACCCACACATAGCCCACAATTTCTCTATTCGCTCTGACGAAGGACAAACGCTCGAAACGTCATCTTAATAATCTCCTTACGGTGGTAAATTGACGCTCGTCTCGTTTGATATACCAAATTTTCGAGTCACTCCCCCACCGACGCAGCTACACAGTTTCGTTAGAAAGTAAACCCTTCATTCGGTTTAATGTTAATGCATCAATCAATTCCAGCGGTGCCCATCCCCCCCCCCCCGGGAAACTGCGGGGCATTTGCTCAAGTTGTCAGTCCTGAGTGTGGGGCATTCGCAATTTAATCGCAGCTCGGGGGCCAGGCATTAGCCTACCCCGGGGCGACCCCCGGGCATTTGACACACGTGTTTTCGAATTAACATGGAAGAGTTTATCAGAAAAGACGAGGCCTTCGTTAAAGACTGGCTTGTTCGTCACGGACTCGAAAAACTTGTGGATGTTTTTAAAGGTATGTTTTCTCAATTTTAGGTATTTCTTCATTTATACTTGTAAGCATATGAATATATAAAAGCGACAAGGTGAACTAATATCACAAAACAATCACTGACGTGAAGACTGAGTAAACACGACTACTTCGCATTTCGTATTCAAAACTAGCCTAGCAATATATAAATTCATGAAAGTGGAGTTAAAATACAGAAGGTTTGCGAATTCAAATGATGCGATCTTCAAGACAAATCTTGCGAACTTAAAATGCGATTCATCATCATTTAAAATGTCTT
>OX421455.1:27593851-27598851 GCA_949126865.1 Montipora capitata | reverse complement strand
TTTGGTGTTTTCGTGCTCCCATCTAAATCCGAGTTGGCCCAACACCAAGCAGACCAACCAACTCTGTGTGTGCCTCGCTTCAAAGCAAGAGTTCGTTTAATGTTCTGGCGTAAGACGTTAAAGAAAGAGAAAAAACGTCTACAATAAAGGTATGTAAAGCTATGAACAGATACTCCACAACTCCTAAGACTAAGTGTTCCAATAGCAAACATATCCAGTACAATGTTTTTAAAGGCCTCCAAAACTAATTCCCGCCGGTATAATCTAGTGTAACTTTATCCTTTGGATCTCGGTTTGTGACCGTGCTTGGGTTTCGAAAATTCACAAAACGATGACTATCAGAACTAAGTTGAGCCATATTTAAATATCTACTTAAAACATAAACTTGGAAAGTGGGCTTTCCGGAAGAAGCGACAACAACCCATGCACCTTCCCGGTACTGATCAGTTTTGCTAGACTCGACAAAAGCAGTAACAGATCAAAATCCATCTTAAAGTCAGATAGGAGTACATTTGCTAGCTCGTCAGAACTTAGAAAGCCAGCTGAAGAGCGAAAATCATAAAGAGAAACGGACGGGCCAACTTTGACAGAGACGAGCTGTTCCAACTGGAAACGGTAATTGGTTGCTTTTTAGAAGTTCGGTGAGCAAGCACACGTTGAGCACCGGCTAGGACTTCCCGAACCAAAAAATGTTGTGTAGGTGAAGGGGTCACCGGCAAGACTATGTACCCATGCTATGCTTTGAAATGTGGACTCCAAAATGGAGGCTGGCTTGGCGTCCGACATCAAAACACCAAAGGTAAAGGGAAAAATGGAATAGTGATGCAGGAAACGGTCGAAGTTTGTGCAGCAGGGTCCATGACTTCCATCTGGCGTAGGTTGAACGATACTTCGCCGAGGTCCGGAGTGCTTTTCCAACCATGACCACTTCTTATATAGACTCCGCCAAGGCAGATTAAGTGGAATCACCTTGAGGAACTGAATCCTTTAAACACTCCCACATAGATGAACGGAAAACGTCTGAGAAAACAAAATACAAAAGATGGAAACAATCAAACATGCAAGGATCGATGAAAGGTAACAAACAACAACAGAGCAACAAACAAGAGCGCTGAAAAAAGAGAGACCGAGATGAGATTCCGTAATCTGTCACACCTATAGAATATTCCAGCGCGCAAGCAAGCCAAGTATTGGATACCGATGAGAGCATATTTTCCTGCAAATTCCTTAAAACGCAGAAAAATACTATAAGCGTGAAATAGTCCTGAAATTTGTATCACCAAGTGTTTGTACTAACCCCACTTAATAATGACATGTTTTGTCATTGGACACTTTGCAGTAAACACCATGTGAAGCAATTGACAGGTATTTTCAGGAGTACGAAACGTGTGTTTTTACCAGAATGCAATGCTATAATGTCTTGAGACAAAAATGGACGCAGTAATCAAACAACATTACTGGCGGTGTAAAATTTGAAGAGCTAGCTAGCTATTGACCCGTGCCCTGTGACCTGCGCTTTAGACCGGCCGTTGTAACTTGCGTCATATAAGATTGATTATTTATATGTACATTTTTATTACACCAGTTGTTATGGAAACAAGCGTTACCGGTTTATGAAACAGAAACAGATACCATGCTATTGACACTTTGTCTTTCAGATAACTTATCCTGACGTCATATCAAACAAAATGAAAACGCTTCAGATTTTTGCTGCTCTTATGCTTTTGGCTTTTGGGGAACTCGCACATGCAGGAACGAAGTCCAAATGCGACGTGGTCAGGGCGCTGAGAAATGAGAATGTCCAAGACTCAGAAATGAGGGATTGTAAGTACACATAGATTCGATTAAGAGAAAAAAGCATGATTCGCTAAAACTATCTCTTTCCTATCGTGTTTATCCCACGCAATGAATGCAAAGTGGCTTGAGGACTAATTCTGACTTCATCAAATAAGATACGATAAACAAAATGTAAGAGGCAGATTTACACTGCCAGTTTTTCAATCTTAATAGTAGGAAACGTTTTCACATTTAAATCGGAATAATTCTGTAACCTATTTAGACTTTCATAAACATACGTTTATGAATAATTTTTCAACGTTAATTTTAAAAGGGACGCTTCGAAATTTCGCTCATGCTTTTTATTTATTTCTTAATTTTTTTGGAAGCAGAGGTATGCTTTCTAACATTTATATTGGATTTGATCGTCTTAAGGATGAGTGAGATGACTTGTTTTTCCCTCTGCAGGGTTGTGTTTGGTCAAACACGAAAGCGCCTTCAAGTATACTGCTAAAAATAGTAACAACGACGGGTCGACTGATTATGGGATATTTCAGCTGAACGATAGGTACTGGTGCGGAAGGGGTAGCACAAAGTACAGCAAATGCTGGCAAATAAACACTTATGGCTGTGGTGTTGATTTCTGCAATGGTGAGAATTAACCAAGTCATCCCTTCTTCATTGACATTATGTAATATAATTCAACCTAATTTAGTCTCTATTTCCTTTCCATTTGACCGTATGCAAACAAAACGCAACTGACTTTGATAACATTCAACTCAGTGAAAAAGAATGAGTTGATGAGTTTTTGGCGACAAAGAACAAGAAAGCAAGCGATGGAACGGTGTGGATTACGGTTCAATGAATTGCATTGTTTTTTAGTTATTATTATTTTTTTTGTAAACATCACCAGTTTCTTGGCTTATCTTTCTTTATGCAGGTGGAGTGAATATTTCGTCTTTTATAACTTTTCACGATTTTTCGCTATTTCACGGTAATAAAGCGTGGTTCCGCAAGTGAGATAAACTAACAGTCGAGTTGGGAACCCAGTTAGGAACCGAGTTAGGAACCGAGTTAGGAACCAAGTCATAGTAAGAATGGAGCTAAAAGACAACTACAGGTATTCGAAGTCGTCCGGTTGTGCTAGTCGACTAAAAACTCATGCGGACAAGAAAACAAGACGCTCTATTAGCGTTTACTGGAAATACATGTAACTGGTGACACAGACTGAAGTAGATGGAGACAATTCAGACGGAAAATGTAGGGATTTATCAGCCTATTTTGTTATATGGACAAACAAACAAAAGGTACTTGTAATCTCCATTTGGTTTATTTACAACTACAACAATAATTAACATGGAAGTATTATCTATTTATTATTACTATTTATTTAATCTCTCTTTTTTTTTGCCTTTGCAAAACATATCACAGATATCCCAGGCTCTCTACTTGTGTCAAGATAAATACACTACAGCTTTATATATGGGGAATGAAGGATTCATATGGGATGGAATTCAATTCAAGAAATGTGTATGAAATTGCAAATAAAAATCGGTTAAACTTACCATATGGCTACTTTTAATTGTTTCGGAAAATAAGGTCCACTTCACCGTTCATACAAGTTTTCTCTTGAAAATCGACTTTTTACTCTTTTAGCTTTAGGTCGAGTTCATACGTCACATTTATATTAACAAGAATTTTAATAGAAGGTGAATTTAATTCATCCAATAGACTAAGTAGACGAGGTTCCTTTGCGGCGACGATGCATCGTTCATACAGTATTTATTTTACATTGGTTATTGTGAAAAACAAAATATCATAGATGAGAGTTTGATAAAATGAAAAAAAAAATTGATAAGGTTTATTGTTTTCAACAATGACCACTGTTAGGTTTTTTAGGTCAATGGTTGACACGGGTATCATTTGCCCATACTTGGTACGTTATGTCACACAATCAAGCCTTTGCTAGAAGATTTATTAAACTGGCTGGTACTAAGAGGAAAGATCAAACCATTCCAGAAACGTTCGCCCGTAATTTTAGTGTTATTAATTCCGTTATGGGATGGCACTGATCGGGGCTGTTTTTTCTCTCTCATCGACTTCTGGATTTAAGTTTAAGTGTAACATAACAATTCGTCACGCGAAATTATGCGGCTCTTCCCTTTGTTCTAGCTCATTTTAATCGCATAATAAGACGTAGTGTTTTCTATTTCCGACCGCGTTTTGGTCATATAAATGTTTGCTTTCTAACCGGGTAGCCTCTTGTCTTGTGATTTTTTTGCGACAAGAAGAAATGAGACAAAGTTAGTTTATCGACTATGGAAGATCAAACAGGTGGTTGTAGGTCGTTTTGGGTCGTTTTGGCTGTTTTGGTCGGTCGTTGTGGATCGTTTCCGTCGGGTGGTTGTGGGTCATTGTGGATCGTTGCAGGCCGTTGTGGGCAGTTCCGCGTTTTGGTAAACTACCGTTGTAGGCAACGCGATGCTTTGCTTGAGGTTAAAAAACAAACTGTCAATTGCTTTAGTTCGAATACAGAGCACAATTTCATCCTCCAAAAGGTACAATTTCAAGTCCGAGTAGTACGTGAATTCGGTCTTCAAGGAAAGAAAAAAATTATGTCGGGTTATTTTTAAAAGCAATAACTTTGCAAACCAAAACATTCCATATTTTCAACAGGTCAGTGGATAAAGTCAGTTCCCGCTCGATTCCGACTGTCATTGGTGACACGATTTCTAACTCGATTTCTTAATCATGAAAAAAAAAAATTACGATAAAATCCGACGTTTCGGAGTAGTCATGACTCCATTATCAAGGAAAATATACATCAGATAATGCAAAATACAGCATTTAAAGCGATTTTGGCCCGAAGAATTAACAAACAAGGGTGCGAAGATTATGAAAATACTTCCGCACGAATGGAGTCTGATTAAAGAAAAGTGTGGACGCCTTAGCAGGTCCTAAGGCATCGTCCCGTGCACGTTGTTGTAGCACGTTGTTGTAGTGTTGATGTTGTTGTTGATGTCCTTACATGATTATGTAAATATCCGCGTGTGTAACCCACATAAGGAAGCGGTGTCTGACATTTGCAGACTGCAGACTGCAGACTGCACACTGCCTACAAATAGCGCTGATAAACAGTATTTAAATCTTAGCACCCATTTCAAATAGCGCTGATAAACAGTATTTAAGACTAAGAACCCATTTTAAAACGGTTAGCTTTCAAT
>OX421455.1:27576351-27591351 GCA_949126865.1 Montipora capitata | reverse complement strand
TCCACTGAACTTAAACTTGGGCACAACTCTCAGTCAGTGTTTCAAGTGTTTCTTGTGTTTGTTTGACCGCCACAATTCTCGAGTGTTGCGTCATGCAGTTTTGCAGCGTCTTCAGCCCCGCGTGAAGTGTTCGACGATCAATGCAACACATTCTCGTCACCAGAACCTTGGATAGACCCAAGGCTCTGGGAAACTCTATCTAGGAGAACATGCGCCGTAGAGTTCTTGTAGCCAAAAATTGGCTATTTGAACCTTACGGCGCCTGCTCACTTCTCGCGCTAACATGAATGTACCAATTAGAGACGCTTTTGATTGTTCTTCACGAAAACCAATGAGAAGACAGTTTGTTTCAGGGTTGTCCAGAGCTCTTCTCTCCCTCAGTCAAGAGAAGAGCTCTGGGGTCGAGATTGCGATCGACAGCGCTTGTTCATCCATTAAACCACAGGCAGACCACTCTATGTGTTCGTGGTTTAATATATGTTTATATGAAACGAAGAGAATCTATGAGGGTTACGAATAAAGCTCTGAAAATTGCACATCTAAATCACATCTCGGTCTGAATATCCCAATAAAGTTAAATGAAACCTTAATCGACTCATGTATGGTGTTTTATCGCCTCCTTGGGCCGTCTAAAGCAGTCTTATAGCGAAATTACTTTTGGCTGGTGACGGTTAAGACAAGAGAGGGAGACAAGGCTTGCAACTTAGCGGCCGTCAGCCGCGACCTCCTCCACTCCAAACTGGAATTAACGCAAAAATACTGAAAATCTCACCTGAATGGCGACGGATCTTGATAGATCCTTGTCTCCCTCTCTTTTCTTAACCGTCACCGGCCAAAAGTAATTTCGCTTTGAGACGCTTTAGACAGCCCAAGAAGGCGAAAAAACACCATACATGAGTCGATTAAGGTTAAATTTAACTTTATTGGGATATTCATACCGAGATGTGATTTAGATGTGCAATTTTCAGAGCTTTATGCATAACCCTCATAGATTCTCTTCGTTTCATATTTAGCTCTTATTAACCGAGCGGGAGGTCTGTATGGGAGAATCTTGACCGAGGTCGTGAGTACAGACCGAACGCAGTGAGGTCTGTACACACGACTGAGGTCAAGATTCTACTGTGATGACTGTGATGACTGTGCTCGGTGATTAAACTTAAACTTGGGCACAACCCTCTTTGTCTCTTTCGAGACTCAAAACGTGTTATTTCAAGGACCAAAGAAGCCCACTGTTTTCCCCCGGCTGAAGTTGTGATACGATACAACTCTATTGGAAACGTTCTCGAATAGCAAATGAGCCTTCAAAGCAGCGAGAATTCTTTCCTCAGTCCAGGACAAAACTAGAAGCCAGTCCAAAAAGCTTACACTGGGTTGCCTGTGGTACGCGTTACACGATAAAAAGAAGGCACTGAATTGGGTGGTATTGAACTGCAGCGTTCCAGTTAATTTTTCAAGTGGGGCGTCATTAAGACGGTCACCCACATGTCGCGCCCTTTGGCTCACACGTTCACACGTTTAATTATTTTGTAATTTCCTGTCCCATTTTAGTTTTTTAAGCTTTGGTAACTTGAATTCAGTTTAAAGATAACAAAACACGCTCTTGAGTAAAATTCACTCGTTTCTTCTTTAAATAAATAGTCTGCAAAAAACTAACTGCATAATGCTCTGACGGACGTTTTCCAGCATGTCTAGCAGTCGCACTAAGCAAACGTTTATTGCAAACACAAGAAAGGACTAAAGGTGTTGTTTCCGCTTCATAATGTCTAATCTGATGCCAGGTCAAAAAATTGTTTGGCTTTGCGTTTGCAGCAGAAAAAGGCAAGCCAAGAGACAGATGAAGGAAAAAAATAACATAGTTTTTATATATAACTCTGAATCGAATTCTCATCGAAAGATTAATGACAATCGATCTTAAAAACATGAAAATTTTTGCAGTGTCTAAAGTTTTGTCAAAAGGAAGAAATTGATCACGTGCTAAGCAACCATAAAGGTGCACGTGATCACCTTGTGTCAACTGAATGAACTACGGGAAAGAATGTTTCAGAGCAAAACAACGAACTTTTTAGCGAAGAAACTTCCGTCGTTAGTTTTTTAATTTTGTTGTAATATTTAACTGAAGATTTAGATTTCATCTGTTGGGCCAGGAAGCCTTCTTTGTCAGGTTCCTGAGAAACGTATCTATTTTGACTTCAGGGTGAACTATTTACACAATCGAGAGGTTGAGTGGCCGTGTAATAGAAAATATAAACATCTATGAGATACAAAACCAGACTTGCGAATTATCGCAATTCACAATGCTGACAAGCAGAAAAGCAGAAGAAATGGTTAAGTAAATATGAAGTTTGTTACTATCTGAATGTTTTTGGGTTAGAGTAAAGGCAGAAACCCAGAAGGATTGAAACGTGTAACGGCCCCTTGTGTGCTGGGAAACAAGCTTCTGAATATTCAATTTGCTAAGTACCATATTTGGAACAACAAGAGCAAGGGGTTTCCAAATATGGTACTTATCACTGAAACATTCAACCAATCAGTTCGCACTGAATATTCGGAAGCTGTGAACGCTCGTTACACGTTTCAACCCTTATGGGTTTCTGGTAAAGGGATATATTGTCTTCTTTATCACCAGGTAATTGCATCATTTTGGAAATAGCAGCTACTTTATTATTCATCGGCGTCACAATTTTTCGCTGATTTTGGGGCTCATTTTGTTGAAACTCAAGCACGCTTCCAACAGACCTGTTTATTTTTGTGAACCCTTCCTGCTTACACAGCAATACTAGAAAGTTCTCCCATATCACATTTCAACCTTAAGCTCGAAAATTCAATACACAACATGATATTATAATTCACAAAGGCAGAAAATACCACAGAATCCTTTTCCAGCGAAAAATTTATTGAAACAAACAACATATTTGCTCTTAGAGGCGAAAACCTCTTCCTATTTCATTGCGTGCGTGAAGATAAAACGAACAAATCCCACCCACTTTCCGACTGGGATTGCCAGTAAGGAAAAAAACCAACGCAGATTCCGACTGGGTTTGCCATACTGGCAACCCAGTAATAAGAATAGCATTAAGAGTACAGATATGACGGTAATCAGCACTTGGCAATTTTTACTTTGAAATGCGAATGAACTGAAAGACTTGTACGGTTAGTGAAAAATTATGTTACCGTGATAAACTCGACTAGAAGTGTGAATTCGCAGTTATGCTTATTATTTACATTGATGCATGACTTTATACGATTTATCTCTACAACTCTTATATGTATTTCTTTGCATGAGACAACAGGTAAGTCTTGTATTAACTGAGCAAAGAATCTAAATAACAAAATCTCCGATCAGATAACGCTGGGTTTACAACACTGTTTACAAACAGCTTCCGTATGATACCAAGAACGTAAACGAAGCGTTCTCGAATTCCAGCAAAGTAGTCTTAAAATCGGGGAGAATTCTTTCCTTAGAACAAAGTAAGACTTGACTATCATGATTAGCACTAACAGCGAAATTTCGAATAAATATCTCTGATCAGATAACGCTGGGTTTCAAACACTTTGCGTGACTCCCGTGACTCTCAGTTTACAAGAACACAACTGACAAACGTTTCACATGGGTGACCCGAAAACACTGACCCCCGGTCCATGGACCCCCTTACGGACCGGTCCGGACCGGTCCACGGACTATCTCTGCGGACCCCCTCTACGGACCACCCCAAAAGACACAGAATTAAAAATAAATAACAACTGAAAATTTGTTTATACCGGTTGTCTGGATAGACCACTCTTGCCGGCGAAATCTAGCCGTTGCGCTCCTCAAATCAGACTAAGGCTCGGGTGTTGCCTTTTCCTTCGCTGTTGGCCGGAGTTCATCCGCCATTTTGTTCAGGACACAGAGATCGTGAAGCCTGGGGCGAGTTCACAAACCCGCGGGAGAATGAACCGAACAAAATGGCGGAGGGAAAGAAAGAAAATACAATTAGAACTTACTTATGATCAATCTTTTTCGAAGGATTCCGGTCCACAGCGAAGGAAGGGGCAATATGTGATTAAAAGACTTTGTACCCGAGCCTGAGCCTTAGTCTGTTGAATTTGCGGAGCGTTACGGTTGAGATATCGCCAACACGAGTGACACGAGTGGTCTATCCAGACAATTGGTAAGTCAAATCTTAGTTTTTATTTATTTTCATTTCTATGTTGTTTTAGGGTGGTCCGTATAGGGGGTCCGTAAGGGTAGTCCGTGGACCGGTCCGCGAGGTAGTCCGTGGACCCAGTCCGTAGAGGAGTCCATGGACCGGGGGTCAGTGTTTTCGTGTCACCCGTTTCACATTCCTTTCTTGTGAAAAAGAAAATGTTTCAGCAGTAGCCACATGCAGTCTTTCACTGCCTATTTTTATCATTCAACGGTTTCAAAATTACGTATACACCGATCAGTTTAGTAATTTTGACCCAAAGAACACCAGCAGGATATTGGTTCACGTTTGCTTGCTTGAACGTCGAATTTGTCACTAAACCCAGTAACGAGTAACCAGCGATTATCATAGAAGTAAATAGGTAAACATATATGTATAAGCACCCCCTCCATTACCAGGACCGAAGAACATAGATTTAAAAGCTGATGATGGTTTTATGATGGTTTTTCTGATATGAAATCATAAATTTTAAAGGCAGCATCTACAAGAACGAATTTCTCATGGTCAGTGAAGACGAAACCACCTCATTGTGTGGAGCAGTGGGAAGAGAGAATGAAAACCAAAGACGTTAACAGAGAATTACATGAAACAGAAAAAGACCACCACAATGGAGGAAAAAATAGATTTACACCAAATTTGCTCCGTGCAAATAAGATGCAAAGATATGCATACTCGTGTGTAAACTAGTGGCAAAGATGTTAAATGCCACATTTACTATGGTACCACGTTTGGACCCCAGTGTAAACAGGGTTGAAAAAGTGACATTTACCAGTTTTTCTAAGGGTTTACATGTTAGTAGGGGAGGGAGGGAGGGAGGGAGGGAGGGAGGGGTGGGGTGGTACACCAATATAACCACTTTTTTTCCCCTTGAGTTACCAATATACCTTAAAATTGTAAAATGTATGATTCTATAAAATACTTTAAAATGTCTCGAAATAAAATGCGTTATACCCGAATTGTGACAAAAAAAATACCGTATATCTGAGTAAAAAAGGCCCGGAATACCCGAATACTCAAAATCCTCGGCCGGGGCTGACCCTTGAAAATCGGATTGAAAGGGCACCGAAAACAAGGACACCAGAGCCCTTAAAATGCATACCAACGTTGTCAGTTAAGAATAAATCGAATGCGGATCTCACTTGTCTCGATCACCGACCAATAGATTAGTTAAGAAGTGAACTCCAACGCGGAAAAAGCAAAAAGGTCAACCTCATCATGCATTAAACCGCTAAGAAAAGCAACACCAAGATAGCTATGTATTTTATAGAATCACAGCTTTTACAATTTTAAGGTATATTGGTATCTCGTGGGGAAAAAAGCTGGTATATGGGTAAACCCGCCCCCCACACCCCCTAGCAAGGCCTGAGGGGTAGTGCTGTGGGTTCAGCATTAATATACCCGGGCGAAAAAGGGATTTACACCAAGTTTGCAGAGTGCAAATATGATGCGGCATAGCTATGCCTACTAAGGTGTAAACCCTTCGAAAAACTGGTAAATGTCACTTTTTCAACCCTATTTACACTGGGGTGCAAACATGGTACCGTAGTAAATGTGGCATTTACCATCTTTGCCACTAGTTTACACAGGAGTATGCATATCTTTGCATCTTATTTGTATGGAGCAAATTTGGTATAAATCTATTTTTTCGTCCATTGTGGTGGCCTTTTCCTGTTTCAGGTGATTCTCTATTAAAGTCTTTGGTTTTCATTCTCGTCCCACCGCTCACACACACTGAGGTGGTTTCGTCTTCATTGACCTTGAGAAATTCGTTCTTTTAGATGCTGCCTTAGTTTAAAATTTATGATCTCATATCAGAAAAACCATCATAAAACCTGGTCCATCATCACCTTTTAAATCTATGTTCTTCGATCCTTTTGGGAATCGAGGAATGGGTGCTTATACATAGACATTTACATATTTATATATGTCTATGAGTTACATTAGGCTACATTGAAATTAAATCACTTGGTAAATTAAAGCATGAAAAAAATAACTAAATTCAATGTTGGCAAAGTAATTATCAGAATTCATTAATTTTTTTGAAGCCTTTACTATAAATAATTGTTTGACATTTGGTAAGTGGTACTTTATAGGTAGTGGTACTTTATAGTAGGTGGATTTCGTCTTCAATTTGATTTGAGTCGCAAGTAGGACACAATCTTTTATTCCTTTCCGTTTTATCGCATCTACCAGTTTTAATCATTAGTTTGTGATTACCGGCTATTCTAAGGCCCAGCTACCTTGGGGCACGTTCCTCGAATGTCCCAAAACTTTTCCAGCGTATTTTGGATGACACAAATCCACCTTGTATCTTCAAAATCCAAACCTTTCATTAAAGGTATAAAACTTTGCAATTCTTTTGTTTTTTCTGGTGTTAAAGGCACGTTCAAACACAAGCCTACTTTCACAAATTGCATATCACCCGGGAGGAAACGTTTACGGGACTTTTGAGAAACAGGCCTCAGGCTTGCAACAGTTGAATCAGCCCAAGTCAAAATTTTTTTGTCAACATGAATATTTAAGGTGGGGGTCTTTGGTCGTAGTTTTTGAAATTTGGTATGGTTCTCAGGTCTCGGGCAGCAAAACAGCAACCGACAAACAACAAAAATGTTTACCCGCGCTAGTTTGATAGCTCGAACTTGTGTCACGAAACGGCCGAAACATCATAGAATTAAAGGAATTACCTGTTTAAACGACCGTACAAATTCCGCGCGATAATCAGGTTTTTAGCGGCAGACCTTGTCCAAGGGTAAAGGGTAACGGAAAGCATTTAATGCTCAAGAAAACACAAATTTATTTGGGACCTGCACTGACGTCTGTTGAAGTTTGCTCTTACAAATGTTCTCTTCATGGAAATGGCGGATTAGCTGATAAGCGCCATCAAAAACAGTTGAGTTATCCACTAGATAATAATTTCATCTAGCGGGTAACGCTATTCACCTTTTAAACAAGAAGACGACTACATTCGTTCACTTGGGATGAACAAGATTTTTGAGGTAACGTAAGTCAGCAAAATCAGAATTTAATGTCTAAAATGTAGAAACACTACAGCCACTAAATATAGCAATTACTGAGGTCGGGTATAAAATGCAGAAATATGCAGATTGAGGAAGCTGTTATCTGAAGATACCAAAGGCCGAGGCAGATAACATCGTTCTAGATCTACACTTTTCTTCTCATCATACCAAAAAACCAACATTCGCTTGCAAACCATTTGGCGCCCATCGAAGTTCTTGTGGTGTGAATATGGACAATAGAAGCCCATTGTACCGTACTTTTTTAGCTAATGGGCTGATTGTCGAAAAAATTAAACAAGTATTGATTCCAGAGGATGTAAATCAACCTAAATGAAGCCTGCCTACGCGGAAATATTTCTTTTGGCTTGTCACGCCCCTGCTCGTAACGCTGGACACAGTTCTTACGAGGAGGAGATGATTACTCAGGAGCTCCTGGTTCTTACGTCAGTTGAGGCTAGAAAAATCTAAATGTCAATTCTTTGTAAAAGTCAACATTTTTTCTCTGATATGGTACGTGTCAGAGTGCCAGAACACTTACGCATGCGAGAACTAAATGGATGAGTCGGGAAGCAGGAGGGACGTTCGGCGGGACTAAGGAAACAACGGGGGATAAAAAACCGAGCGAGGACTGCCCTTATCACCCTAGTCCTCGCTCGCTTTTATTTCGCCCTGCCGAGCAGTCCCGCCTGTTTTTAGCTCGTCCCGACAAGCCCTGTATTCAAACCTCCAATCAGATGTTGCCAGAGGGTTACCACTTAAGGCTATTTTGTTGAAAGATTATTCAACCTTGCCCAACAAGCCTTCTTAAAGGGTCTAGGTCACGCAATTTTAGGCAATTTCAGCATGGATCAAATGGTCATAGAATTAACTGAAATAACAAAATAACAGCTCAAAACTATAGAGGAATTCAAACAAAACACAGGAAAGCTAAGAAGGGACAAGGATGGACAAAACTGGGGAGGATTGAAATGGATTGCATTTGGGTGAATTTGAAAAACGTCGGGCCACCGTTTTTCAAATTTATATCAGTTTGTATCACAATGTCATTTAAACAGCTGGAAAATCATTCTCAGTTGTTATGAGGCCGTGATTTTGGAAATGAAAGACTCTTGCTCTGCCAATTTGACGTTCAGAGCTCATAACTAACAAAATTAAACAAAATTACCTAAAACAGCGTGACCTAGCCCCTTTAATAAAGAAAAACACAGGCGCGCTGGTTGAAAATGTAGACAAACATCGCGTCGGTGAGTGCAGCTTTCTTAATCAACGTCTTGCTTGCCTATTCTGCAAACATAAGGTCGGTGACCCTCATCCTTTTGAAATGAATCATTTCCTTTACTTATTTCCGACAAAACATAACTCGAAAAAAAGGAAAAATTCTCACCATATCAAAAATATCAAAAGTTTGATATTTTTTGCCCGCGCACAGAGGCCAAAACCCGACGAGGCACCCTAGCAGTCCCCGCGTGTATACATACAAGGAATTTCAAAGAAGTGAGAAATGTGTTTATACTATGCGAAGCGTTCCCTATTTGATGAAAGTAGGCTCGCACGGTGGTCTCGGGTAATACCGTTGCAAGCGCGCAAGGTGGTGTCGGGTACATGTAATTCTTGCAAGCAAGAGGTCACGTTTTGTCGCCGTACTACATGTCCAAGCAGTGTTCAAAGGTGAATATTTTGCACTTTCTTTGAATTCAAAAGCATTCAGCAGTACTGAATAGAATTATTCGGAACAAAATTTGGTTTGTTAGACAAAATTTAGCAACGGGATCGACAGACTCGATCCCACAGGTCGGAATCTCAAAACAGAATCTCAACTCAAACGCTTAAGAACACTGAAAACTAATTTTTATTTGGAAAAGCAGTGTAACATATTCCAGTAAGAGAATCAGACGTGTTCTCTGAAAACACGGTACGTTTATTTTCTGTTCTATTCACACACTTGGTTCGATACAAATCATAGTTGATTACGTACACCGAATATATCGTCCCAGTAAAAAAAACCAACATATACTACAAGCAGGAGCAGCACTCTTGAGTAACAGCGTTTCCGAAAATTGTGGGGAACGTCCTTCAAGAGGACATTTTTCAATACAAGGACAACATGGACGACTTAACCGAGAAATTGTTGTTGCTCGAAAATGTAGATTTTGAGCTTTCTCAGAATAACCAAGTTGTAGATGTGAAAAGCCATACCTCTTGAGATGCTTTAACTTTTATACTACTTTCTGGTGTTTAGTCAATTGAGTTGAAGGATGTTTGTGGATGATTCCTGAACCAAAACTTGAACAATTTGATTTATTTGCTCTGATTAATTAGCCTCGGTTACAATATATGCTTCGCTTTGAAAGAGATTAATTACAACTGTAGCTAACTACAATTGGTGAGTGCAGCTCTAGATGGAAATAGGCGTACAATTTATTATGTCAATCACAGTCTTTGGTAGTGATATCTTGATGAAAGTTTATTATTGTCGTTATTGTTAGCCTTTTTTTGCAAATTACTCACCTGATTGAACATGCAATTGCATTTTTACTAAAGTAAACCACCATACTATTATACAAAATGTTGCTGTTTGAAAGAAAGTCGACATAGAATATTGCATGATTTTATAGAAATTATATTGCCTGGTTTATGGATAAATAGATTGTTGATTGTTGTATTTTCTAGCAATACATTGTTACAAGTTTGGTTATTGTTATTGTAATGATTATCGGTGATGTTTTTTCCCAAACAACTACACAAATTCATTAACATTGAATACGTTGCTGTTACACACGGAGTATTAATACAATACTCAGTATGATTGTGATAGATTTCATTGTCCAACTTACGGAGAAATATCGGACTATTTACGTGGATGTTAACTTCAGTAACATTTTTGAAACGTAAGGTTTTCAACCGTCGTACACACAGAATTTATTTCAATACAAATCGTGATAAACAGCTGTTCAAACACGGGGGCAGCTCTAGTGAACACTATTTCTAGTTTAGTTTTCTTTTCCCGAGCTCATCGACTTTCGAGAATGCTTGAAACGGATAGCTCTTCGGAAGCCACTAAACTAAGTCGTTGACCCCTATTTATTATTTCAATTTGGATAAGTAACTCATACCCTAACTCTAGATAAAACATTTTCCACCGTAGAAAGATTTTGCGATCAAATTAATGAAATTTCATTTGAACTGCGGATGGAAATAAATGCATTACTTTGGAGAAGGATGGAAATGTTATCAAGAGATCAATCAAAAATTGCAGACTGTTTCTTGGATTATTTCTCCTCGGTGGCCAATAGTATTGGAGATATTAAACTTCTAGAATCAAATGAAGAGCAATTAAAGAGCCATACAAGTGGTCAAAGGATAAATGAGTATAAGAAAGTTGTGAACGGTCCCCAATTTCAATTTGAGAGACTTCACTGTGAAGAAATAACTAAAGCCTTGAAAGAATTAAATGTGAGAAAAGGAATGGGTCATGATAGAGTACCTAACTCGATCTTGAGGCTGGGCAGTGAGGAGTTAGCCCCATCATTGACAACCATTTACAATAATTGTATAGATGCATGTTATTGGCCTAGTGAATGCAAAAAGGGAGAGTGGACTCCGGTGTACAAGAAAGATAGTATCTATGAGGTGAAGAACTACAGGCCAGTAACACTGCTCCCTGCTTGTGACAAAGTGCTTGAGAAGCTACTCAGCCAGCACGTAACAGCATTTATAGAGCCAAGATTAAGCAGAAATCTAACAGCATACCGAAAAAGGCACAGCACTGAAACATCGCTTATCAAACTTACGGAAAATTGGAAAAGAGCAATCAATGATCGTAATATTGTCGGGATCCTATCTACCGACATGTCCAAGGCCTTTGATTCGTTACATCCTCCTCTGCACGCATATGGCTTCTCAGCGTCATCCACCGGCTTAATACAGTCTTACTTAACTGAAAGAAAATACAGAGAGAAAATTGGCACAGAGATTACAAGTGAATGGAAGGAGGTGTTAAGGGGTTGCCCTCAAGGCTCAACATTTGGCCCTTTTGGCCCTTTTGAAACACGTTTCAAAATGATCTTAACATCTTTGCAAATGAACACAACTTAACGATGTATGCTGACGACCATCAGCTGTACTCAGCAGGCCAGACGGTTAAGGAAGTACAAGATATTTTAAATAAAGAAGGAGAAATCATATCTAAGTTGTACGAGTCAAATTTACTGAAAGGTAATTATGAAAAGTACCAAATAATGAGCATGGGGCCAAAGGACAAAACCAAAGATTTGGAGATAATGTCAAATGTAAAAATAAAGTGTGGTTCTGACCTTAGACTGTTGGGGCTAACAACAGACCAAAACCTGGATTTCAACATGTCAGTGAAGTATGCAAACGAGCAAGAAGGAAAGTGGGTGTTCTAACAAGACTACGTAATATACTTTCTGCCAGAGTCAAACTTATTACATACAAGTCTGCCATGCATACTGCCTCAGCTGACGTATTGCCATATCGTTTGGAATTTTTGTCGCTCTTTGGACAACAGGAAACTGGAGCGAATCCAAGAAAGAGCCTTGAGAGCAATTTATAATAGGAAATCTGGAACCTATGACGAATTACTTAAGTTGGCAAAGCTACCCACGTTAAAGAACACGCGACTACAAGACATTGCTGTTCTTATATGCATAAAGTAAGAACGAACTTTGTTCTTCATATATTAAAGAAATATTCCAAAACAATAACATCAATCGCTATAGCTTTAGAAATTCAGATTTTGTAATACCAAGATCCAATACCGTGACGTACGGAAAGCATAGCTTACGATATCTAGGTCCATTTCTCTGGTCAAAATTAGATAAGAAAGTCAGGAATTCGAAATTTTAAAATACGTTTAATGTTAAAATCAGAAAATTAGATCTAGTTGGGATGATGGAAGATAATTGTAAGAATTGTACACTATGCAGTAGTTAAATAAGAATCCTAAAGAGCGGGAGTTTTGGGATCTAGGATTTTACTCATGGATTGAAAATAGTGGTCTGCGAGAGAGGATTAGTCTTCAACCTTTGGTTTTAAGGAAGCATGGGTTTATGGAATACTGATATGTCAATATATTTTTAGAGAACTAGTTTAAAACAAAGCGAATTTTAACGCTTATTACTAATAATTAGTATTTTGGATCAGATTAATATATTTCTTCTTAACTTTTAATTCGCTAGTCAAGTTATATATGGCCTTGCAGTGGTGCAAGAACGCTGGCAAATTTGTTATTTCATGTATTTGCTGACTTAGGTATTGGTTCTGTTCTCTGTGGAGTGTCCTTGTGGACATTATCAGCGATAAGCATGGATAGACTTTTTGCTCTGTTGCTAGGACTCAGGTACAAACAAATTGTAACTATCAAGCGAGAATATGTAGCTGGGATCGCTTTCTGGATTTACTCAATTCGTGTTGTTTCGATTCCCATCTGGAGCTTCGTTGGGTGGGAAAATCTTGTAATTACTACTTCGTCTCTGTGTCTCGTGACATCCATTTACTGTTAAACGAGGATCTTCCACAGGCTGCGTCGTTATCAAACTCAAGTTTGTGGCAATGCTCAGGAACAAGCAGATCGCGCTACTCAAATGGATATCACGCGCTACAGAAATGTTGTGTGGAGTGCAGTTTGGGTCCAGTTAGCCTTCGTTTTTTGTTATTTGCCGTGTATTGTTTTAAGTGAAGGTATGATCCTCGCAGTTATAAACGCAATTTTTGCAATTGCGTATTTGTGTAAAGAAGCCTGAAAAATTCATAACTTCAACGGGGTTTGAACCCGTGACCTCGCGATACCGGTGCGACGCTCTAACCAACTGAGCTATGAAGCCACTGACGTTGGGAGCTGGTCATTTGTGGGTTTTAATGCTCTCGTGAGCAATGAATCAACAATGAAATGATATATATGAAATGGATCATATATGAACTGCGGATATGAAATCAAGTGAAGCTACCATGATCCTCGCCGTTATGAACGCAATGTTTGCCATTGCGTAAAGAAGCCTGAAAATTTCAGGACTTCGACGTGGTTTGAACTCGCGACCTCGCGATACCGGTGCGACGCTCTTCATTTCATTTCTTCACTTCTCCTCATTTCATATATATCATCTATATAATTTCATCGTTGATTCATTCCTCACGGGAACATTAGAACCCACAAATTACCAGCTCCCAAAGTCAGTGGTTTCATAGCTCTTCATAGCTCAGTTGGGTAGAGCTAACGTTCCGTGGAATAGCCACGGAACGTTTTCCTTGTAAGATAATACATGGTGAAAGACAAAACATTGTCAATCCCTCGGGTGAAACTTACAATGTCATAGAATGTGGGTAGGACAATCTCGAAAGTTAAGCATCCAGACGCTTGATATCAGGCAACGACTGGAACTCCTAAATTAAGAGGCACATAAGGATTTGCGGAAACACAAGACCTCATCATTATCGCAGGGTAGTGCTATATTCAGTGCACGCCGGGAAAGACTCTTTGGACCTGAAGAAATTGTTCCATTTCCAAAATAATTTCTTTCGAAAACCACAAGTTGACGTAATTTTATTTATTTATTTATTTATTTATTTATTTATTGTCGATGACCATAGGTACCCCAAGCTCACGGAGTATCGTTGTTGCTTTACATAATTTTATAAGGGTTTGTATCGGGATTTAGCGATCGTTATTTAGGGAATTAAAATAGAAATAAAAATACACCAGAATTTTTCACCTTGCCTCCTTGTGTTATTTATGGTGTGTTCTTAGTCTTTCTGGCCGGTTCAGCGCGATTCTAGGGAGTTTTTGGTTCTACCGTTTCTCTCTTATATATGTAAATTCAATTCCTCAAGGTTGGTTACTTGCTGGTGGCGGTCTCGCATATCCATCGAAGGAAATCAGCCGTAAATTCACTCCGAACGCTCAGGTCTCCTCCAGATTTAGCCCAGTGCACGTTAAAATCCTCCTCTAACTAATGCCTTTCTCTATCGGACAAAAACAGCCGCGGTGTGGGAATTTCGGCTCGCTAATCTAACGGCTCCCTTCTAGCGAGGACTGTCGACGATGCTTTGCCACGAAGTTCCGTGCACGGCCGTTGGAAAACACCTTACCGACCGGGCCCAAGGTTCAAATTTTTTACACACCCGGTGGGCAACGATTTCAGTGACAGGTACACTGTAAAACAAACTGAATCTTTGTTTTGTTTGCGAAACATCTTTATAATGCATCAGCATTTCCCTGAGCTTCGTCCGTATCTGCGTGAGAGCTCAGTACTTTCCTAAGAAGGGCCTCACGTTGTACCTGTCACTGAGACTACTGAAGCCTCGTCGCCCACCCTGCGTGTAACAAATTTGAGCCTTGGGACCAGTTGGTAAGGTGTTTTTCAACGGTTTCGTGCACGGAACTTCTGATCCAAGCATGTTGCTAAGGGCAAATTCAGTCCACTTCGGAGATTTTCAATTCCTTTCCGTGAAAGTTTGTCTGATATAAGGATTGAACTATGTAGCAGCACTATCATCCTTGGTCTCAGTAGAATTTTGGGTCGATTTGAACTTTTTGGAAGAAATTACAGCAGCTTGTGTTTCCGACGGCTTCATCGGAGTTTCCAACCTTGAAGATAGATATAGAGAGACAAAAACAACGAGCCAACAACCCACTGGAATAGCGCTGAAATGGCCAAAGTACGCGACAAAAACACTGATAAGGTGTCGAGAAGACAAGGTAAGGCATTTTTGCTTGATTCATGTTCTTTTTTTCGACTCCTAAACACGTTTGCAATTCCCCGTACAAACGCATATAATTT
>OX421455.1:27561351-27566351 GCA_949126865.1 Montipora capitata | reverse complement strand
AATAAACGTCTGGAAAGTCTGTTTAAGCCGTGTGCCGTGGTTTTCTACGGATTCCACCGCTACACTTTCTTTGTTCAGTTCCAGCAAGACCTATAGGCAACTTTCCAGGGACTTCGCATGAAGGGGAGAGGAAGCTCGTCAGAAAAAATGAATTAAACCCCTGAAGGAGACCAATCTGGGCTTTGCCCAGGCATTTTTGACTCATTAAAGAGACCATATTTAAAACATATTAAATGTACGTATATCTTTATATTTCTTCGCGTGCAACCTTAAAGGAAACCTTAACGGTTACGTATGGGCTACATATGATGGCGTTTTGCCAAGAGCACCCTTAGTGAGACCGAAATCCGACATTTACAACCCTAAGCGAGACGACGACCATCCCCGCTCCTTTCATATGCGGGTTCCCCCACAGGAGAATTTGACATGGAAGGTTGGCGTTTTTGAAAACTTCCGTTTTCGGTCGTTTTAGTGTGGACGGGCATATATATATAAGTTTTCGAAAACGCATTAGTGTGGACAGGGCCCAATACAAAATTACGTAACACTGGGTTCCAAACGATAAAACGACACTAGTAAAACCCATTCTTCAACTTGTTGTTCCTTCGCTAAAGAGAGATCTATTAAATAATAAATTTCAGTTTTCATTACAGTAAAGATCAACATTTGCGATATTCCGCGTTTTGCTACTGGAAAAAGTCTCGAAACATTCCAAAGTGTTTCAACGAGACAACCTTACGCTGTGCGCGTCTCTTTCATCTACACCCTTGATTTTTAAAATTCATTTGCACGCATTAGATATGCCTTGTGAATGATGCAAGCCGAGCAGAAACTTCTGCAAAGGCTAACTTTGATTTTTATCGTAAAATCTTTGAGCTATTTCATTGTTGTTTATTTTAATTACTCGGACACTTATTTACATTTAAATGGGGTGTACTGTTACATGCCTCACTCTTCAAATGATGCCGCTACAAGAACACAATAATCGCCGGGTATTCTGCATTCCGAAACCAAGACAGGATATGCATGCATCACGAACCATTACTTGGAACACTGGTACTTATGTTCATGCTGCTCGGACGCATCGCAAAAATGTCAATAGGATCGACAAAATGAATGATTCCTCCTTGCCCACATCTCTTTAAGATTCATGGTTCAGTACCAATTAGGATCAACGATAACGCCTAATGCAGCAGGACAGAGTCACGACATTTCGGACAAAAGGCTCTAGAGATCCGCTTTGTAAGGGCATTCAAGGAGACTATTTTCAAGGATAAATTTACGGCTCTATCTTTCGGCTCCAAATGTTTAAGAGTTTAATGCTTTAATAGGCTTTAATTTGAATACAAAATGCACTAGGTTTCGTACTATTTATTACTATTTTACTATTTAAATAGTTGCAGTCACTCTGTGCTCAGTTACCGGGGCTTTGAATAAAAGAAAGGCTGGAGTCGACCTTGCTTTGATACAAACCTCACTGCTTTTCTTATGTAAATCATGTTGCTTTAATTTAACGTTCATGGTTGAGTACCAGTTAGGATCAACTATAACGCCCAATGCATGCAGACAGCATTGCTGGGGATTGCGGTGAAGCGTATTGTCGCAAACTGAACCGTGACCAGTTTTTCAAATCAAGAGTTTATTGACCAATTATGCTCATCTTTATGTCGATGAAAGGGAAAAAAATTTACATGTCTCTTCATTCTTGCGTTGGTCTTAAATGGTTAAGTATGTTACATTGGAGCGTTGTAATTTATCAACAACATGAAGAATGACGCGGCGCTGAATGAACTACTGGAGGACTCTAATGACAACATAAACGCTAATTCACCTAAGACAGAGCGTAAGGAATACACTCAGACAAGGAGTCATACAACCACTCGAAAGAAAACCTGTATTGGGTGTATTTCCTCGTTTGTATCGTCTGTTTGGTTCATTATACAATGCATTTTGTGCCATGTACTGTTGCTCGTTTTTACTCTACCGATTCTTCCGTTTATGTTGCTGTTTTTCTTGCTGAAGACAGTGGAGCGAGTGATAGTCACCAAAACTTCAGACAAAATCCCATTGGCTCCAATGGACGCAGTGTTTCTTACGGACGCTGGAGCAGAGCAAATGATTATCAATTCCGTAATTTGTTTCGAAAGCAAAGGCACTTTTGAAGAAGGAGTTCAAAAGCTCCGCGATGCTATTGAAGAGCGCTTCGTGGACGCAAGGAAAGATTTTGGAGTGCCATTGTATCCAAGAGTACGCTGCTTTATTCGACCTGGTTACTTCCAATACTTCTTCGAAGAAGACCATTCCTTTGCAATCGATAATCACGTCTTTCCATGGAAGGGAAAGATTCCCAGCTCCAAAGACGAATTGGAAGCGATTGTTTCTATGCTCAGCAATGAGCCTCTTCCTGAAGGGCGATCTCCGTGGTACTGTTGCTGTATCCCAACCAACTTTGGTGACAACGATTTCGCAGTGATGTTTAGAGTGCATCATGCTATGGCTGATGGTGTTTCTTTAATAAGATTCCTCATTCATCAACTACCAGATAATGCTACAATTCAAAGAGGCCTTCAAAACTACTCATCCACAGGCCGTGTTCTCCTGCTGGCGAAAGCGGCGTTTATAGCACCCAGATATCTATTTAAGCTGCAATTCAAGTCATCTGACAACAGCATTTTGCACGGGCCTGAACTTAATTGGAAAAGAAAAATTACTTGGAATGAGCCTATTGACCTGAAGTTCATAAAAGAGATCAAGGATGCTACTGGCACCACTGTCAATGATGTCTTGATGTCATGCATGGCCCTCGCACTTAGGAGATACTTCCAGAGAAAAGGCGTTGAAAATCCCGATGACTTTACTGTAGCTCTTCCAGTAGATGTTCGAGCAAAGGCAACATCACAAAAACTTGACTTGGAAAACAGGTTCTCTTTCATTTTCCCCGAACTACCGGTGGCTACCGAAGGCGCCCTCGATCAATTATATGAGACCAAGGCCCGCATGGACAGAGCCAAAATTTCTGGCGAGCCTCTAGCAGCCGCCTCAGTCTTTTCGCTTTCTGGAAAGGTGAATCCACAGTTTTTGAACGCTAAAACCAATTCCACATTGAGCAGAAAATTAAGTGGTGTTCTTTCTAATGTCCGTGGTCCTCAGGAAATGCTCTCTGTGAGAGGCGTTCGCATTAAATACTTGGTATTTTGGCCTCCTCAGAAGGAAAACCTTGGGGTTACACTATCCATTCTTACCTATACAGGGAAAGTTTTTGTTGGAGTCCAGGGTGATACAGCTGTGCTTTCGGATCCCGAAGTCCTTTTGGAAGAGTTTGGAAAAGCTGTCAATGAGTTGACAAAATGTATTCCCCATACTTCGGGTTGCGTCAACGAGGAACCTGAAAACTTTTGGCATGAATCTTCAGTTTAAGAATCGAGTACGTATTGCAATGTACTAGCCACAGCCAGATGATGTGTGTCACATTAAACATGGAGTCGCTGATATCGTATATACAATGTAGCTGATGCAAACGGAGCTTTAGCCCTGCATGTGTCATATCCCCGACTTGAAATGAAATGATCTGACGAGCAAAAGTCAGTACAATCCACTCAAGGGCTCATTTTAATTCGTTTTCAAGACAAGCAAACATTTTATGTTATAGTACAGTTCTCTGCTTTGACATATCTTCTTTTAAAAGGTACGAAGACGTCTATATAACCCGTAAAATATGTAGGTTTAAAGTCTTAGTCGTGGCCTTTGATAAATCCTTATTAGAAGGGATTGATTCATGCAGTCCCGAAGCCGGAATGTTTCAAAATATATTTTCATTCCTCCGCGTGTGGTGCTTTGAATTCTAATTTCCAAAGGTGTTTACAGAAGCTTATAGAGACAAAGCATGCATCAGTGAATAGTCCATAGGTATGTCAAGAAGCCTGCCTTTGTGAAAATGCGAAGCCGTCTGATGGCTGCTTTCTCATGGTTTTTATAATATAAATTCAAATTCGCAATTAGTATCCGAATTACTGCTTATTTGTTTTCAAGAAAAGACAAAAGAACCAATATTTTTGAACTGAAGATGTTGGATATTAATTTTTGTTCTTGCATATTTACACGAATTAGATTTGTACAACTGTTTTGCAATAATTGTTTCTGATGATCATATTACTACTTAGGTATAATTTCTTTTTTGCTCTAAAATTCTGCTAGTTATAAAGTAAAGTACTTATCCCTTCAATGTTTTTTTGTGTTGTTTGTGTTGTATTCCTTTGTGCGTAAGCGTGTATGCCGACCTAAATTGTTATTAATATATATGCACAAAACTGGCTGTCTATCTCTTTAACTTTGCAGTTATTCGAGGTAGCCAGCCTTCTCTTTTTTTATTAAATAAATGTAATTATATTACTATTTAGCGTATTAGGGAAAATAAAGGTTTGTTTGTTTATCTCCATATGTTGCCCTGAGTATTTGCAAATTGCGAAGGTTTTAGCTGTACGAGGTCATGGAATCACGCCTTTTCTAGTTTCTATGCTGTTTTTTTTAAATCGATAATCATAAAAATATTCCTTAGTTCTATTTTACTGACTCAGCATTAGAAGCAATTTCGAAGTAGGCTAGAATCGCCATTACTTACCCCTTTGGCCTACATTCTGAGACGAAAGAGAATTCATTTGTCTTCTATAAATGCCAAAGGAAGTGACGAAGGCCCTCCGGGGAAGACTTCTTGTTTATTTTACGCATAAAAATTGATTAGTTGTTACAGACCTGACTCTATGATATGTAATGAATTTTGAAAGTCTTAACTTGATAATTGTTGGATTGTTTTTGACTTTGTATGTACTAGGACAATATACAGCCACAATGCTTATGGATTCAATAAAGTGGGCAATTTTAAGCAGCGAAATAGTTTTGTTCATAGTTTTTTTGAAAGTATAAACTGGGGAAAGCAAACAACGTTATAGCTCTTAAATCTGATAAATCATAAACATGATGTACTTGTTCTTAAATATTGACCG
>OX421455.1:27548851-27558851 GCA_949126865.1 Montipora capitata | reverse complement strand
GGGTTTTATGATGACCGCTTTGTTCCTATTTTGGGATGAACATTCCTATTTTTTCTTGTTTTCTGGCCACTGCCTTTCCTATTTTCCTATTTTCTGAGTGTCATTTGTCACTTGACACCATGTGATTGACCATCAATTTTTCTCTGCCAGCTGCTGCAGACGTTGAGATAACTTCTTTAATTTCACATAGACTTTAACAAAAATTTTTTTGATTCACGTGTAACCCCAACTTATCATGTTAATGAAGTAGGCCCCTTGGACTTCAGTTGATTGTTGCCGTTGAATTATTGAGTTGAGATATTAAACATTGTTGTTGTGTTTGATTTTCCTTTTCCATTTTTGCTTTATAAAAATCCTATAAGGACACACATTCATTCATAGTAACACTCAATAACCCCTCCCTGAACTCCACTTTCGCAAATGGATTCCTGGTCTATTCCACACAATGAAAACCGTTATAACACGTATAAACTAAGCCCACAACACAACACAATGTTTTCAACAGGTGTCACACTAAACCCCACGGTACTGAGAACATTGTTATGTCGACATCAACACTATGTTTTACTACAACTCGCCATAAGAAAAAGACAAGCCTAAAAAATACCAGGACAGATTATTAAATTCCACTTTACATAAATTACTCTCTTCTACTCACCTGCCAACTCAAAATGTCCTTCACTAAAATACAGCGTGATTATCGAGTCACCACCCCAGGACTACGCCCCTAACACAAACCACATCGAACGCAGCCAAATGTATGAGAGTAGGAAATCTCCTTTGAACGCTTATAACTCTCGAAGTATTTAACATGTGGCTACCAGTTCTTATTCTGGAAATTTTCTTATAATGTACTCTCCAATGCATAAATAAAATCTCACAATCCGGAAATTTGGTTAAAATCATCGTTTCAGACTTGCGTGACGCTTCATAACGTTACTTCCAAATCCATTTTGTTAGCAAAATGTTAAAAATATTTTTGTGTTTGATGTTTCATATTCGTTAAAAAAGCTTTCTTTTTTGGAAGACGTTGAAAGAATGCCAAAAACTGATTTATTACAATCGATTTAGCAAGAAATGGTGCGAGATGCGAGAGCACTCACATTACTCCCGACATCACTCCCAACATTACTCCAATATCGAAGCCTAAAATAGTGCATTTAAAGCACAGCTACAGATAAAATATTGAAACTGGAGTGTAAAGGGCTTCAAAGGAAATAGTAAAAGGACTTTTCGTGACCATTTTAGCTTTATTTTAAGTAAATTACAACATCGCTTAAATTGAAATAACGTATCTAATTAACCTTTAAAGTGGTGCTACGACCAAAAAAAATTATGTTTTTCCTTTGGATTTCAAAACTATGTTAACTAAACACTAACTCACCCAAGTTTTAAGTTCTGATTTTAAAAAGAAACCTGTTTATTTTAGCTGGAATTTTCTTATTTATTGGTCCGCCATTACTAACTTCAAAATCTTGAGAGAGCTGGGTCGAGGAGAAAATGACGTCAAACACTCACTAGTTTAAGAATGCAATGCGTGTGTACGCGGCCTAATTAATATGCAGCACGGGAGTTTCGGGCTTTCAGACTTTTCAACCCGTGTTTTGCATATATAATAAATTGTGTTTACACGCTGAAATTTTAAGCTAGTGAGTAAATGACGTCATTTTCTCTAGATCCAACCCTCTGAGGTCCAATCGGCCAGTTTTGAACGTGAGTAATGGCGGACCATGAAATCCAAAACTTACACTCAAAATCAACAGCGTTTGGATAAAACTCAAAGCTTAAAATTTTGACAGTTAGGTGTTAAGCGAACACGCTTTCAAAATCAGAAGAGAAAAAGGAAATGATTTTTTGATCATAGTACCACTTTAAGTCTGCTTGGTTTCAATAGAGTAATGTTGAAAATAAGTAGATACAATAACTTTTATCCATAATTAGAGACACAATTGTACGTATCCCAGTATGCTTTACATATAACTACGTTATTGTTGCAAAATATCACATTCATTGTGCATATATTTCGCATTTTCTTATGGAGTAATGTCATGGCGGTACATGTTAATTACTTTTCCCAAAATAGGTCAATGATTGACAGGCCATCCTACTCATGCTAGTGGCGCAAAAAAGTAATTTCTTTTAATTTACTTATTTACGGTGACTTTGGTTTGAAATTAACAGGACATTTTTAAAAGGCGCTGCTCTCGACTTGGCAAAGTGCAACTGACGTCCGCCATTTTAAGTGTTTAGTCCGTGAAATCGTTTGACCTTTAAAGACCAGAGTTTTGGCTTTAATTAACTGTCATTTCGACTCCTCCCCTTTTCGCTAATTCACGAAGGAATTTCATTATGTTATTTGCTCTACAACATGGCAAAAAACATTTAAATGTTAAAGCAAGCACTTATTGTGTTTGTTTTTCAAAGGAACTGTAAACGCTAACAAAAAAGTGGTATTTCCAATTTATGACCACACCCAGAATTTTCAGACAATCATAGACAAAAGTAGTTGGGAAGGTTATGTAAATGAAACGCACTAGAGCTGTACTTCAACCCGCTTCTGTGAAAGCGCAAAAGAAAGTTTTACCTTCTCTTATATAGCCCCCCTCCCCCCTATTCAATGTTGGAAGGTAACACAACAATTTCCCACTAAAACCATTCAGTTTCGCACAACATTGAATAGGGGGGAGGGGAGAGAAGCAATGAAGACGTCAAAAGTGCTGACCTTCCAAGGGTTTTGTCCATGATTTTAGTTTAAATATCTTTGTAAGGGAAAAAAGACTTTTTGTTGTTAGAAATTTAAAGTGTTATTTTTTTCTGTTTCGTAATACAAAGATTACAAAGATAAACTAGCTCCTTCGTTCAGGTCAAAAGTAGTGTACAGAGCTAACCGCTGGGATTGCAATGAAACGCCGATTACATGACAGAAAAACAGAACATTTTAAAGCTCTAACAACAAATTGTCAGGAATCTGCAATTGCTGATCATGTTTTCTCAACCAACCATAGAATAAAGAGGAATTAATTAGAAATCTTAACAACTTGCCGATCAAACATGCATTGTAAAACTAAAGAGTCTGTTTATCCGTGACCTAATATAAAGGCACCCTTAAAGGAGAACGTTGGCAGTGAGAAACTTTCTCTATTATTAGCATATTTCTTGTCGTCTTATGTCAATCAATTTTGTTACTTCCCAGTGCGTTCAGTTATATTTTTGAATTTAAATCTATCTGCAACTGAACAATAATCACTTCTGATGAAGTTTGTTGTAACATACGAAACGTTAAATTAATAAAAAGGTATGCAGTTCAAGCAAGTGTTTGTAACCGCTGTTTGTGTTTTATTCTTATTGAAACTTAAATGGCCCAAGTCAAAGAATTTTTATGAAAAAAGGAACAGCTTTTCTTTCATTTTCGCTGTGGTTGTCGCCTGTTACATGATGTAAATTACGGTTATATGTTTAATACCTAACAGAGTATGAAAACATCGTATAAGGAGCCTCGCTTGGGAAGTCGTGCAGTGCTATGGTCGTTGTCGTGGCAGCTTTATTCTGTAACGTGACCTTCAAATTGCGTAATCTGCACTGTGACTGCAAATGCTGGAAAAAGAATGTGGCTATAGGTCGATTTCCTTGGTGCAAAATTTCTCCTCAGGTGGTTAGATCACAGTTTTTTAGGTTCAGTAGTTCGAAAGTACAAAATGGTTTCTATTGCATTTTTCAGCAACTGCATGTCCAACTATTGTTGCAGAAATTCAAATCAACAGTTCGTCAATCCAGATCTAACTATAAATCATGATCATCTTCTTCGTCTTCTTCCATATAAACGTCGACGTTCTCATGCGGTTGGTTTGTGTATTCTGTGTCAACATCGTTATTGATGCTTTTGGTGGTTACTCAAGGAGTCTGAAGGATGAAGTCAAGAAGTTAGTGGGCTCAGATAGGTACCGAGAGGTACTCAGACGAATGCAGAAAGCCGTCCTGAGCCACACCCTTCACATCGCTAAAACATTCAAAGTCATGTGCTAGACACTTGGACACCTTTGGGGCGCTATTTGAGACAACACACAATTAGAATTCCGCAGAAGATATTTGGATAGATATGTATTTTATTAATTTTGTGCAATTTTATTCCTATCTTATGCAAACTAGTAAATTTGGACATAATACTGGCTACGTTTATACGCCCAGTATTTGTGACTAGGGCCTGGCATTCAGGAGTTTTAAACTGCCATAATAATAATAATAATAATAATAATAATAATAATAATAATGATAATGATAATGATAATGATAATGATAATAATAATAATAATAATAATAATAATAATAATAATAATAATAATAATACAAAATGGGGTACAAAATATGCAAAGAGATGAAGGTCGTCAATCACTTGCTGTTCATGGACGACTTGGAACTCTATGCAGAAAGCAAGGATCAGCTGGACTCCCTAATACAAAGTGTCAGAATATTATCTCAGGATATCAGAATGTCCTTTGGATTAGATAAATGTGTTGTTTTGGCGATGAAGAGGGGAAGGAAACAGCACAGCAGTGGGGTAGAATTACCGAGTGGCACCAGTCAAGGGAGGGCAGGTATCATGGAGTGGACCAAATAAGAGCTTAAAAACCTGGATCGGAAGACACGGAAGATTATGTCCATGAATGGGGCTCTTCTCTTCAGGTTGTACTTACCAAGGAAGGAAGGAAGGAAGGAAGGAAGGAAGGAAGGGGGAAGAGGTCTGATTAGTGTGGCAGAATGTGTTGAGACTGAAACTAGGTCCCTCCATGGATACCTTGTTGAAAGTCAAGAGTGGATGCTAAAGGCTGCTTGGGAGGAGAAGGTGATCGTTAGGACGACAGAGTCTTAAGACGAGTGTAAGAAAAGGTTGTACGAAACGACGGTAAGAGATTGGAAGGACAAACCGTTGCATGGTGCGTTTGTCAGGGATATAGAAGAAGCTGCCGTTGAAGAATCTTGGAGGTGACTGCGGAATGGATATTTGAAGAAAGAAACAAAAGGAATGATCTGCGCAGGTCAAGAACAGGCCCTGAGAACCAACTCAATCCAGTGCTACATCGATAAGACAAATGACTCTTCCTTGTGACTGTGTGAAAAAAGCTCGGAGAGTGTGTGGCACGTTGTGAGCGGTTGTTCTAATTTAGCACAAAAGGAGTACAAAAAGCGCCACGATAACGTAGCATTAAGAGTCCACTGGGAGTTGAGTAAAAAATATGACCTTGAATGTGAAGAAAAATGGTATGAGCATCAGCCTCTACCAGTGATTGAGAATGATCAGGTGAAGCTTATGTGGGATAGTACTATCGTCACCGACAGACACGTACCACACAACAGGCCGGACATAACTCTTGTTTTGAAAGATAAGCACCAATGGCTACTGTTGATGTTGATGTGCCGGATGACCGGAATATTGTGACGACTGAGGCTTGGAAGATTGAGCGATACCAGGACGGATACACCAGGTAGAAGTTGTAGTGGTGCCATTGCTTATAGGGGCCCTTGGAACAGTCTCGAAAGAATTTGCGAAGTGGAAGGAGTACCTGGGTATACCGGATATAACTCGCAGCACCCAGATGACGGCATTGTTGGGAACAACACATATCCTCAGAAAGGTGCTGCGTCCCTGAGCTGCGGGAAGGAGCTGAGACGTATAGCATAGAACAACCATCAAGAATTGAAAGCTGGAGAGAATCTCATAATAATAATAATAATAATAATAATAATAATAATAATAATAATAATAATAATAATAATAATAATAATAAATGGGCACTGAAGTAGGGCAGGTTGGACCTCAGCTTACTACGGGGACGTGGACGACCCCACCAGAGTCCGAGGTGACACCTTTGGCAAGTGTTCGCAACCCCGCAGCCACCCCCTTCAGGGTTACGACAAACTATCATGATATGACAAGCAGAAATACCAGATTTTCATGCCGCATCGGTCGTCGCGCGGATAAACAAGGGCCGCGGTCTCCAGCGAGGACCAAGGCGGGAATCGAAAAGTATGTTATTGGAACAAACTCTCCCCAAAACAAGGTACCAGAGGAGAACCACGCCGAGGATATACCTCAAAGAGCCCTTCTGACTACCAACACCGAAAACCCCCTAAGCGAACACGAAAAAAGTGGACCCGGGATGAGTATAAAGAAATTATGGAGGCATACAACACCTCCACTATTAGACCATCAGAAACAAACACCACCTTTGACACCTATAACATCTGGAGAAGACAAAACCCCACGAAACGAACATACCTTGATGCAAACAAACTTGCTACTGTAAGAAGAGATAAAGATCTCGAGATCGAAATCGCGAGGATGTGGGGAATGAGAACAGAGACTGTGCCGGTTATTGTTGGTGCGCTGGGACTTATTAGAGAGGGAATGGACCAGAACTTAGGAAAGATCCCTGGAACCAGCAACATTAATGAGTTGTAAAAGAGCGTCCTCCTAGGAACGGCGCACATACTGAGAAGGTTTCTGTCCATCAAATAAAAAAGTCCCCTTGTACCTCAGTACCAGGGATTGGCCCCGGTTCAAGGAGACTGAAAGAAGCAATTAATGGCACTGTAAATAATAACATTAGTAATAATAATAATAATAATAATAATAATAATAATAATAATAATAATAATAATAATAATACTAATTATAATAATAATTATTATTATTTTATTATTTTTATTATCATTAGAAGAAAATTGGTGGGTAACCACGCATTTTTCGAAGATAATTAATCAAAACTATTTGTAAAAAGCTTTAAAATACAAAGCAATGTGTGACGTTTTTTTTTCCAAACTGAAGATTAATTATCTCTGAAAAATGCATGGTTACACCAAATTTTCTTTTTGGATACCAAGAGCATTTGCTAAGTTCATCTTTTTCCGCATAGTTTTGAACCGCGCAGAAATATCCCTGTATTAATAAGCAGCACCGATAGGAAATCCGAGTATCTCGAGATGCGCAGAACGTATGCCCCATAACAATAGTAGGCACCGTCCTTAATCAATTGCGAAGGGAGGTTAGCACATGGACGTAAATGCCCCATATAGACCTCCTTGATAATAGCGGCCAAATGAAATAGTCGTTTGATTTAATGCCAATAAGCCTTTCTAGCCTCGCTACGACGAGCAAGTTTCGAATTCAAAAGAATATTTGTTTCAAAATGAAGGCAGTAGGTCTAATTAACACGAGTACAAAAAAATGTAAAGGAGGTCGCCATTTATGAAAGCAGTCCATTGCAACACGGGAGTACCCTGTATGTCCTGCGGGCGTTACACATTGACCTATCTTATCACCAAGATATGTCTTGAGAAAGGTAAAGCATGGTCGAATAAACTACCTATTATCGATATTGATTTTTGCTGTTAATATCTGCGGTTTCACTGCGGTTTCACGTGATATTTCAAAATTTTCCTGTCAAAACTAAAAAAAAAAAATGGAAAGAATCCGAATATCATACATTCCTCTGAAAATCTGTGGTCACATTTACCACAAGATGAATTCAAGACCGAAGGGCAATTTCGAATTAATCATCCATCGCGAAGCATTCATTTGCAGCCATTACATGCATTTTAGAGAACCGATGTGAGCAAAGATGGATAAATTACACATGTTCGGCTCAAAGGCAAGTTTGCATACATAACAGAAACGTTCATATAGTTATTTTGACAAAACATTTTTTTTTTCATTGCCCACGTCTTACTGATGTTCACGGTCGGGTAAGTATCTGTGCTCTGTGCGTGCATGCCGGACAACATGACGGCACTGCGGACAAAGGCCGGGCTCCACAGGTCTACTGCGTGAGGACCTCAAAGGGACTAAAACTATTTCTTTACAAGAGAGTCTCGATAGGGTTTATTATAACCGTTAAGCATGAAACGTCAAAAAAGGTTAACCATTAGGCGTGAAAATGACAAAAATAACCCTTAGTGGTAAAAAAAAAAAAGCATTTAGAGTGATTTTTTGTTAAGTGGAATTGGTAGTATTTCGGTGATTTAGAAACTTCAGAGCACTCGACATTCCGTCCCGCTAGGCTTGTTTGTCAAGACAAAACAATTTCCAAATAACCGGCCTGTTGGAGGTTTAGACAAAAATGTTAGATAGCATTTATTTCATTCCGCGCAAGGATGAACTTATTCTTCTACCCTTTGATTTTGCCATAACGCTATAGTATAAAGAGAAAAAGCCTGGGCTTAAATTTTAGTAATATGAAATTTAAGGATTTTTTGGTTCAGTTACGCCTTCAAATTCATGTCTTTTAAATGTTTGACACACCAATTTTTTAGCGGCGTATTGAAATTTATGGTATTTCAATTATTATTTCTTCACTCTTACCATGGCGTTACTGAGACGACGACGAGATGTCGAGTAAAACTTCAATCATTTTTTGTAAACAATTTCATACCCTTTTCCGTGTGTGTTTTTTTTTTTAAGATGGACAATTTTTCTCTTTGAACTAACAACAACAATAGCAATGATAATGATATCTGCCTTGCTAAGTGGCCTTTATTGCAGTCAGAAACTGCCAAAAAATTTCTAAGGGTGCTGCATGCCTGCTCGGCCCCAGAACACGACTTCGGAAGACAGCACCACAGCCAGATGGAATAAGCAATTTTGCTGAGGAAGGAAAACCGGAGTAGCCAGACAAAAGCCCTCGAAGTAAGATTTTGATCAACAAATCTCTGCCCACGTACGGTCTCGGGATTTGATTCCCGATTCGCAGAGGTGGAAGGCACGAGCGTTACCACACTGCCATCCTTACTTTTTCATTTAGAGAATGAAGCCAGCGTTGCTAGCGGTTGAGACAAAGCCGATTGTGCCTTTTCACCCGTGACCAAGTTCTTCAAAATCGTGCTATGAAAAGAAACATATTTACATGTTACCTCATCCATGCATTGGTCTTGAATTGAAAGTTAAGAACGTTCGTGCGTTGCAACATATTAACAATATGGCTAATGCTATGGTCGTAAACGTAGAAGACTCCAGTGGCTACATCGATGCTAATTCATCTAAAACAGAGTTCAAGGAAGACATTCACTTGAACAGTAAAACAGCCACTCGACGAAAAACCTGTATTGAGTATATTTCCTCGTTTACATCGAGCGTTTGGTTCATTACACAATGCATTTTATGCCATGTACTGATGCTCGTTTTCACTCTTCCTATGGTTCCGTTTATGGTGCTGTTTTACTTGCTGAAGACAGCCGAGAGAGTGATAGTTACTAAAACCTCGAATAAAATGCCATTAGCTCCCATGGACGCAATGTGGGTTACGAAAACTGGAGGAGAACAAATGCTTATCAATACCCTGATTTGCTTCGAAAACAAAGGCACTTTCGAAGAAGGGTTGCAAAGGATCCGCGATGCTATTGTAGAACGTTTAGTGGACGCAAAGAGAGATTTAGGAGCGCCATTATATCCCCGAGTACGTTGCCTTATTCGACCTGGTTATTTCCAGTACTTCTTCGAGGAAGACCAATCCTTTGCAATCGATAATCACGTCTTTCCATGGAAGGGAAAGATTCCTAGCTCTAAAGACGAATTAGCAGCGATTGCTTCGGCGCTCGTCAACGAGCCTCTTCCCGAAGGGCAATCTCCGTGGTGTTGTTGTTGTATCCCAACAAAGTTTGATAACAATGATTTTGCAGTATTGTTTAGGGTACATCATGCCATCGCTGACGGAGTTTCTTTAATAAGATTCCTAATTCATCAACTTCCAGATAAAGCTACAATTCAAAGAGGCCTTCAAAACTATTCATCCTCGGGAAGGTTTTTCCTGCTGGTCAAAGCGGCGTTGATTGCACCTCGACATCTATTTAAGCTGCAATTCAAGTCCGCTGACAGCAACCTTCTGCACGGGCCTGAACTCAATGGGGAAAGAAAGATTGCTTGGAATGAGCCAATTGACCTGAAGTTGATTAAAGACATCAAGAATGCTACCGGCACCACTGTCAATGATGTGTTGATGACCTGCCTCTC
>OX421455.1:27541351-27543851 GCA_949126865.1 Montipora capitata | reverse complement strand
AATAAGCGGAAAGAGGTCCCATTCTTGAAACGAACTAAAAACAGAGGTTAACTATCAATAGAGTTATTTCAGTAGAGTTATGACTTAGATTTAGAGTTATCGACTGCCAAAATCCTGAATTCAAGGTTTTGGAAACTTAACTCTAACTCTACGACATAACTCTATGAAAATAACTCTAAGAATAGCTGTCCCCCTAAAAACACAAAACAAAATAAGTAATTGTTGTGCTGTGGAGCGAGAAGTTATTCGACATTTAGGGCTGTTTCTTTCATGTTAAATTTACACGTTGTGGTATTAAGTAAAACACTTTCGGCAATAGGCCTTATTCACGATAGCGGCCATGTTGTTTTTCAAATTGTCATGCAAATTAGACATGTGTTATGCTGGGGGGCAAACATTGGAAAAAGGGCAAATTAAGGAAAATCGGCTCGTCGAAATATTGAAATAACATTGCTAAGAGTACATTTTAGAATTTAGAATTAAGCACCTTTTATAATAATTTAATAGTATTTGATTGCCTTTGACATTTTGACTTTCTACTTCGTTATCTGTTCATTTTTCACTAAAAAAAACATCGAAGTAGCTTGCGGAATCATTCTATTTCACTACTTAGGTTATAAACATTTAATGAACGTGAAACAAGTCAGCTCTGTGGCTAAGATGTTCGTTATAACCTCTCAAACTTGTGTTTTCCCCCCCCTCAGAAGTGAGTAGCTAATTTGCATGAAAATAGCAAATCCAACATGGCGGCCATCGTGAATAAGGTCTATTCTTTGATTGCACTCACGTGATAAGACGGCCTTGTTGGTGCCAAAACAATAGGAAAATGTAGCTCAAGTTTTGCATAATAATAGAATCAAATTCTGTATTGTTCTTTCCACCAACATGGCCGCCGTGACGTCAGTGTGCAATCAAAGAATATGGCGGGTATGAAAAATTCGCTCGGCCATAAAAACACAAAACAAATAAATAATTGTCGTGTGGTGGAACAAGAAGTTCTTCGACGCTTGCTGTGTTCAGTACATCAACAATGTAAATAATCTTCGTTGTCTTTGATTTAGCTCTTTTGTTTTACTTAAAAACCCAGTTTACAGAACTTTCGGCAATATGCATGGCGGATATGATCAAAACTTTGCTCGGCCCTGGGGCCCGTTTTTCTACCGTCTCGGAACTTTTCGGGCCTTTTACCGCTGTTATATTTCCCTATCGGAGAGGTTTCTCACGAAATAATCCTTACTTAGAACCTCTGACTTTCAAATCGTTTGCGTGGCTGCAAAAAAGACTGCTCACAAACGGGTGAAAGGGAGTTGTCGATAACAAATAGGCCGCGTTGGTCATCGACAGCTAAAGTAGTTTTCCGTTTGAAAGGAAAAGTACTTTGGTTGTCGACGGCTTGATTTGTAGTAGATAACTTTATTCACACACGAGTTGTTTTGCAATCGATAACTTTTTGTTATCGACAACTTAAAGTAGTCCATAACAACTTGCATTGCTTCGTCTTTGGACTCCCTTAAAAGCCAGCAAAGGCATGGCTAACGCTAACCAGCATCAAGGAGGCTCGAAAGTGTTTTCAGATCAGCGCGCGCGCGTAAGCCACACACGCAACTCTATAAGCCGCTCGCGTCAGCTCCATGATTTAAAATGGGTCACCAGAAATAAACAAATACCTCTAATTTCATTCACCTTTCTTCCTATATATATGGAATATAAATAGACATCTATTCACGAAAATTTCGAAAATTGTACTCAAACGGTTTCATCATAATTGGTCAGCGGCGTCAGTAATGGCAGCCACCAGGAACCCATGACCCGGAGCCTACAACTCTACTGTGTTCGTGTAACGGCGTTTTCACAGACCGGTTTATTTTTAGATTGAATTTCCCGCGAATGAGACTCCCACAGGAGCCCGATGACCAATTACAAGAAATTAAGCTGACGTCATAGGGTCACCGAACCGGAACTGCCTTTGTTTTTTCCGGAAAAGATAGTCTAAAAATAGATCGGTCTGTAAAAATGCCGTTACATAGGCCCAGTATGGGAGCTGTAGGCTCCGGGTCATGGGTTCCTGGTATGACTCTATTAGCCGACATGTTGGAACAACGTGCGATGCTCGAATCACCAACCCTGCATCAACTCTCAAGTCCATACGTAATTGCACACCGACGTCTTGCCTTCCTGATGATGGCTGGTCGTTTCTGAAGGAGCTCGGGATCTGTAAACCGAGGCGTTCTAAACGGAAACGGAAATCTACAGCATCGAACAAGAATACAATTAAAACAACAGGCGCTCTCGGCGATCCAACGGAATTCTACCCAGTTCTCCCGCATCGTTACATCCGCCTTCTAAAGTTTTGATTCGAAATCTGGCGGCAACGGATCTTTGTGTTGGTACAACGCGTTTTACAACCAGTTCAAATTGCTCTCTTCCTGATTTTGTTGTATCAATTGCCCCAAATGTGTCACTGCACCTATGCCGTGAGTCGTTCTGCAAGCACCATTCT
>OX421455.1:27528851-27531351 GCA_949126865.1 Montipora capitata | reverse complement strand
CTTGCTATGAAGGAGGCTTATGCGTTGGCTATCAAGAACAGCTCAAAGTCAGCTGCTGATGGCAAAAGACATTATGACCGGAAGGTGTGATTTTCAATTTTGAAGCCTGGGGACAGAGTATTGGTACGGAACTTGTCGGAGCGTGGTGGACCAGGGAAGCATCCGTCCTTTTAGGAGGTCCAGATACACATTGTAGTAAAACAGAATAGGGATTTACCAGTGTATGAAGTGAGACCTGAGGGACAAGCAGGTAAACCAAGAGTGTTACACAGGAATCTCCTGCTGCCTTGTGACTTCCTTCCCTCTGAGTCAAGAGAGACAATTCAAGAGAGGAGGGCAACCCCAGTAAACGTTAGGAGTCAAGAGAGAAGTTACGACTGCAGTATTAGCGAAAGCGACAACGACGAAGAATTCCCTGGTATGTCACCCACGGACTTAGAGCGGTTACAGTTGCCAACAACCACGGCAGAGCAGGCTACTGATGAAGTACAGCCAGATTATTCTGAGGCCAGACTCTGGTTGAGGAAGAGCAGGAATTACCCGACAACGCAGCACGTACTGCGGAAGATAACAATCCTCCACAGCGAAATCAGCCAGAACAGGACCCGTTAACACATCAGCAACCTGAATATGGTGCTATGTTACGATCATCCAGGGAATTCAAGTTACCACCCATTGAATGTATCTAGCGTTCAGGTTCCACCTGTGAATGCCATTGTTGATCAACAGACGTATCATCCATCGTATTGGCCATGGGGCATTCCGGTGCTGTATTATCCACCTCCTTGTCTACCAATGTGTCCAGTGTGTTCACTGTTCCCTGCCGTGAATGTGTCCCAGTCAGTCCCTCCAGTGGTCTTTTAGACAACCGAGAGACACTTGACGAAGATAATGCCATACTTCACAGTTACTGTCTCATTGTTGTTTGTTCGTTAAAAAAAATTGTCGGATTTGGAGATAAACTGCACTTTGTGGGCCTGATCACCCTACAAGAACAGTTTTTTTTCTCTTCGCATATTTGAGATTTTAATTGTACGGTTAGGCCATCGTTGCAGTGTCCAGGAGGACATTTCTTTTAGCGGGGGAGTGTGTGGGGAGTAAGGACTTAGCCCACCCCCATAAGAATAAGTGTTTTTGTTAAGTCATGTGATGCGTCACGAACCACGAGGTTGAAAAACGAAAAATAAAGTTATCAAGTTGAGCAAGCGATTCTATGGCTGTTTTTCGTTTGTGTTCCGAGAAACAAAGTTAACACAGTCGTTCCAAGCAGGTCAACTGATAACACTTTATTAGCGTGGTCGGTACTGGTTTACAGGTACGCCAAGAAATAACGAAGATAAACTGAAATACAAATATAAAAATTTATCGGAAATGTATCGTGAAATCCACGAAATCACGAATTTAAATGAATTATGAATTAAATTGGTTTAGTTACAATATTATCTAATCAAGTGTATAATTAAAAAAATTATAAGGGAATACAAATTATCAGGCTATGATCTTTATAATAATATTTTTTGGCCGTCAGTAAATTCACATCATTATCCTCAGACGAGTTGCATGAAATTAAAATATCGGACAAATGAAGGACTTCACTTGAAAACACCAGGGAGTACTTTGTCAAGAGAAACGAAGAAGTCATTTTCTCCCGTCTTTGGGCGTTCGGTTGGCAAGCTTAGCATTTTTGACTTAATAATTACTTGGGCAACTTCCGTTTTTTCCCCTTATTTTCCTATTCAAAAGGATTTATTTCAGAGCGGCAGGGAAACGGTTGACAATTTTTTTTTCGCCTTCTGCCTAAAAGTCTGCCGAAAACACAGAAGTCCGTAACAGCCTCCTAACTCATCTATAACATTTTCTTAGAAAACCAGGTTTTAAAACAAACCTTGGGAGAAAAATTGGCGTTGATGGTCTGCAAAGTGGCTTTGGAGTACTGAGTACTTGTACTAAACATGTTCTCCGGTAACCAGCCTTAGGGTGAAAAAATCCTTGATAAAAGAATAGTCGGCTCTTTCTGCTTGATAGTAACGAACAAATCGTCCGAAAAATGTATATTTTAGGTAATTTTGTAATGACAAGCCTAATAAATTACGGTAAAACCCCGAAAAGGACCCGGAGCTTACAATTCACCGCAAAGGACTTTTTGAGGAGCTTTTTTCTAGAGTCTCGCTATGTACAAGTTAGATTAAACATGAACCGCACAACCGCATGCACCGTTAACAGCACAAAGCACAGGGCGAGTGTTCAACATAAGCCCTTCAGTAATCAGGTTGTTCAAAAATAAGCTTGAGTTCGCTTGGAGGAAAATCAAGTTGACGATTTATGAAATGAACAACTTTAAAAAGAATGCGAAAATCCTTTCGACCATTTAGGGTGATAATTTCCGTGTCTATTTCTACAACTTTAATTTCCATATCGTGACACACATTTCAGTGACGGTTTGTTTCCGTGTTTATTTTTGTTGCTACAATCTCAAGATATATTTCACATCAAATTCTGA